>MDKI01080824.1:0-56075 GCA_005239505.1 Nicotiana paniculata | reverse complement strand
TAAAGCTCATAAAATGCGAGGGATATAATGCTTAAAATCACGAATTCTAGCCACTCATCAGTCCAGATCTCATCGACGAGATCAAAATAGGGAACAATCTGTATGATATTCTTGAGAAAGATTGCAACGTACTCCCTTATAATTTCCAAATCTCACGTTTTGATATATGACCCTCACGTTCTTAAGAATGGATATGTGACTCTCACATTCTTAAGACTTACAATGTCTTTCCTTTGTTTAATGGATTTTTTATCTCACGTTCTTAAGAATGCCAAATCTCTCATTTCTAATTTTGAATGGTCTTTT
The DNA here is from genome assembly GCA_005239505.1 of Nicotiana paniculata. Lineage (NCBI taxonomy): Eukaryota > Viridiplantae > Streptophyta > Magnoliopsida > Solanales > Solanaceae > Nicotiana > Nicotiana paniculata. Next base: position 55,769 of record MDKI01080824.1, on the reverse strand, counting down.
ATATTTGGGTTGGCGTGGGCCCCACTTCATGTGGTGGCTTAACCACATAATCCTTTAGTTTGCCACCTTTATAATGACTTAAGAGTCATGGATGTTAAGGTTGTTTTCTTCCACGTGGGTGGTTATCCATTCTCAACAATAGACTACCAAACATTTTAGTTAATTTTTAATCTCCCACTAAAATTAGTAATTACCCGATTATCCACATAATTAAGAATTATCTCAAATAACATATAATATTAATCACTTTTAACATACCTTATACATCTTACTATCATGGTCATGTGGTACCTTGTATGGCACTAGTCCATAAATACGGGGTATTGTAGCTTGGACCGTATTTTATCTCAAAATATAAAACTTCGACGAAATTCCTTTTCTTCGATTTGCTTACCCTCTCACCTTCACGAGTTTACTTATCACTTGTTTAAAATAACATAATGCTTATAATCTCAAAATAATCTCATTTCCGAACTTATGTCGATTAACTTATGACGAAACTTTAACATACAAAAATGCGGGATGTAACATCTCATTTCAAGCTCCCATCAATTTACTTATGGCGTACTTTCACGTACAAAAATATGGGGTGTAACATCATTCCCCCCTTTGGAACATTCGTCCTTGAATGTTTACTAATGCACTTATCGTTCTCATAACCGGATAGATCTTATGAACACTTTAATACTCTCCATGCCATTTAGGCAATTGTTTTGTGAATAAAACCAAAGTACAGGGTATTCCCCCCTTCGGTCTTTTTCTCTCACCATGACTTGTGGTCGGAATCCTTCCAATCTTGTAACTGTTGCTACCTTCTATCATGCAGCCTGTACCACTTTTTTTCTTGTATGTGTGCCTATGAGACTCTTCCCTCCAACTTTTTCCTTCAGATTTTAGCCACTCTCTTGGCCTCACTTTGTAAACAAATACAGATCTTGCGAGATGTCCCTCTGGGGATCTATAGCTAGACTTAAGTTCCTTGCTTGTTACTTTGTTGAACTTACGAATATTGCTATATCTTGTTTCATAGACCCGGTTATCTATCCGCGTGATTTTACTACATCTAGTCATACTATACTATAACTGTTACTTCGATTTATTGTTGCTGAGGTCTGCTAGCAAAGCTTACTCTCGTTTCTTATCCCATATGTATAAATCTAAGTTCTTTAATGCTTCCTCATTACTATTCATCTTAAGAATTATGGCCTAATCTTATCTCACACTTTGTAACTTTTATCCATCCATTGTTGATTCACCTTATTGTTGATCTTAATTTACCACTGATAACTTGACCTCTTATGTAATACTGCCGCTAGGGCTCACGTCTCGTCAGAGAACATCTAGAATAATTTCCATAATCGTATTTCATAGTATCCCAATGTGATTCACCTTATGGGGGTATCCTAATCCTGTGCCGTCCATGAAGTCTTTTTTCTTCTTCAAATCATTACTCAATCAAAGGTCCAAACGCCATCCTTTATCTATTACAATTACAACATCATTCTACTACGAGGGCAGCATTCCATCTCTTCTAAATGCTATTAGTCTTTAGACTCCTTTGAGTTCATTCAAGCTATACTGAACATTCTATAACTTAGAGAAACCATCAGCTCTCTTGTTTTCACGGGCTTAACCCCGAGGACTTATCCATTTTCGTCACCTTCTCACCTGATTTTTCTTATCCTTACTCTTGTCTTCTTAAAACCTTGTCGCTCTACCATACTTTAGCTTGTGACCTACACATATCTATTATACTACTTGCAACCTTCCTTTAACTTTCTTGCCCCATAGATTTCCTTATGTTATTCTGGAATATCAAACGAGACATCACATCGTCTCCAACTCTTCTTTACTCTGTTAACTAGACCTCTCAGTACCTAGAAACCATAGACTGGAAGATATTCCATTGACGACGCCTCTACCATTCCTGGATACTGAATCTCAGTGCTTCTATCTGGAGTATGGATTATTCACAATTTTCTACACCTGAGTATCTCGTACGTTGTTCACCAAAACCTTACTTACCTTAAAATATCTCTTCACCTCTTCTACTCCTTTCATATCCTCCCTTCCACATAGGTATAATTCACCTCTACATCTTGAAGCTCTATTATAATATTTGCACATCCGGTGCATACACAATCCGGTGGGAGCTTCATAATGACTTCTTATGAGGACGATATTCTTCTAACTGGATTTATCGTAGAGCCATTGTAGAATATGGTTATTGTACTATCTCCCTTGTACCTCTGATATTAAGAGTAATTCTACAATGTTCTTAATCATGATGTCTATAACTTTCCGGGTCTAATAATCAGACTCCTAATTTACTTAGTTGACGTAACTCTTTAGTTTCCTCTTCCTTTTGATCGGCCTTTTTGTAGGCTTAAGCTATCTCCCGCTCTGACATTAGCTATTACTTTAGCCCTTCATGAACGCTATGGAATATCCATGATATAGTCTTTTAACAATTCAAACCTTCGTCTATGAGATGGACTCAATTCTTTCTTTTAACTTATACTAGAGTCTTTTACGGCTGTATGATTGTTAACATATATGCTGCATGGATAATACTCCGAAATCTTAGGTGTATTCATAATGTAATTATCTCTGGATCACTGATCAAATAATTCCTTTCATTCCTTCCCAACTTTCTTTAATTGCAAGCAATTGCTTTTCCTGGTCATTCTGCCACTTGTTGCGTGAATACTTAGCTTATCTTAGTTCCCACGCATACCGGAAGTTTCGTGCAACTCATATGAACTAGAATATTACTTTTGATTTTACTTCCTATTCATTAGCCATGGTAGGTGCCACTTTCTTTTGGCGTGCATATAATTTTGTAGTGAGACCGTTTTAACATAACCATTTCTCCTTCAAGTTACTATGTTTAGGTTGAAGCCTTCTTCCTTATTTCCTCGACTTCCATTGTAGTACTTAGGGAGGACCCTTTGGTTCTTGCAAGTATGTGAGCTTATTACATCATATGCTCGATGAAATTTTTGATGTCCTTCCTCGCCTATAATTATCCGTGGTTACTTACCTCCACGCCCTTGTGTTTGTAGGTTGCTTCTGAACTTGATATTTTGAATATCTTCCCAGTGGAATTCTCTTTTATTTTCGTAACACTCATAGGGTACCTTTAACTACCTGGATTCCTATCTGAATATTTCTCAAGATCACGATGTCATATCTGTGAGACTGAATTCCCCATGTTGGGGTTCTCTTTGTTTATCTTGCACGATCTGCTGATTTGTCTGCAACCTCTTGTATTGCCATAACTAGGCTCTTCCTGAATCAACTACTAACTACTCGTTGGCCCATTCTCATATCAATATTCCCCGTAATCTTTCTTGGGTCATTTTCTTTGTCTTAACTTACGTACCCCGCTGACTCCTTATCTACCAATAACATTTTGGGAAAAAAACCTTACTTCCTCTCCTTGACGTCATGTTTGCATAATGTTCTAGAATCGTAGCATATCTGTGGTTTTTGGATAAGTGCAATATCATTCCTTTCTCATTTTTATCGCATTCTTCCTTTACCACTCCATAGTTACTAGGACCACTTAATTCTGACCTAATGCCATATCACTCTATATTTCTCCCGCTAGGGAAGTACTAAGATTTGGTGCTACGACGGTCTACCTATAAATGTTTTACCTCTTTATCTTTGGCGTCTTTTCACATCGTCGATGACCCTTACTCACCTTGCGGTAATCCTTTTGTACCAAGGATAACAAAATTCCTTACTCGCGAGGGTAACGCTTAGTATAACTAGAACATATAGTCCCTTAAGCTTAACCATTGCTTTCTTTAGGGAAGCGTCTTCCTGAATGATCATTCTTTGAATTTCTCATTAATCTCCTTCTGTTGTCCATTCTATTATCGCCGGAACGCAATTTCTAAAATTCTCATGATGCCGACTATTATCAAATCACTCAGTCCCTAATTCATGTTTAGTTTATCTTGTTCACCAGCCCATACTGATTTCTGTTACTTTGGGGTCTATCTTTCCCTTCTGGTAGTCGCGTTGGAGTCATGAACTTATTTCTCGAAATATGGATATGACTTTATGGCCTATACTCTTTCGTTGTCTCAAGGCCTGACACCTCTAATATTTTCCTTCACTTGACTATAAACTCTGTAATACTATAATTTTTTTGTTTGATCTAACGTTGTCATCCATGTATTACATTTTACTCATAATGCTTTATTTACTCTCTTCATATTTCCCTGTTAACATCTCTGTTTATCACTTTATTCTGAAAACTCCAACAAGATATTCTTTTGCAATTACCTCCCCTTGCTCCATCCCCGGGCTCTTTGGGTTGCCTAACATTCTCGCTCTACTAGGGACGAAAGCCATATTAAGGTAATATTTTCCCTTTCCCGGCTTCCAGTGCCTATTAATTTTTTTTTTGACATTCTAGTATTCATATCTAGATATACTATTCTAGAGTGCACCATCTGAGTGTCTCACAAGGAGATTTTGTTAGCACATTTACAATATCCTTCGGAAATGTCAACTAACGAAAACAATCCAACCATTATTTTGGGTTACTCTAACCCCAGCCGGTTCCTGATATCCCGTCCTTCTCTTAAACTATATCTATTGGCTCCCTTAGAGCATAACTGAGATAGGTGTGACTAATATTACATACCTCTATTACAATTGAAGGTAACTCAAAATGCTTATATTTCTCTGCTTGTATTGTAAATACTGTTAATCTTCATTAACTGGGTATCTCATACCCTTCTTCACCTTGCTTCTGTTACTTGCTGAAACTTGTGTTTACCTTTCGATTCTCTTATTCCTTTTTACGGTAATAGTGGATAGACATTCTTTCCTTAGGGACCCTTATCAAGAAATTTACACATCTTAGTATACAAATGATCTGCTGAATACCTCATATTTATCTGTCATAAGCATGATGCAGAAATTTCACAACTAGATCTTTTACCAAATGTCTTTCTGGATGTAGGCATTGTCGTATTATGAATAAGAGAGTTTAGGAAATTGAGTTCTTACAACTGAGCTCTACCATACAATCTGAGTAAGAAGAAAGAGTGACAGTACAAATGCCTAGTAGCCTCATGCTTATAAGTGTGGTGCACAACACACCTATAAACAAGACCCTACTGGACACAGCTTGTAGACTCCCCAGGACAGAACTACTCTGATACCACTTTTGTTACGACCCAAACCGATGGGCCACGACGGGCACCCAGTGCCTCACTCAACCGAGTACCAAACGTATCTTTCTTATTACATCATCATGGTTAAGTGGGACAGAAGGGCCGTATGAGTCAACAAGAATAAAATATGAGGAAACACTCGACATAAAATGACCCTACCTGATATAAAAACTTATACACGTGACATACGGGCCTATAAGGCCAACATGATCATTTGTATACTCAAAACATAGGCCGACAAGGCCGTACAAGTATCCGTATACATGACATCTGTATACAAGCATATAAGAGTACATAAGTAACATAAAGGTCGGGACTGTGCCCCGTTATACCAATTAATAGATGTCATAATTATACTAACCAAATAAGCAACTCCTGAGCAAAATGGAGTGCACCAACACCTTCTGCTGAGCTGATAACCTACTTGGAGGACTCTCAACCCGTCTATCGGGACCTGCGGGCATGAAACGTAGCGTCCCCAGGCAAAAGGGACGTCAGTACAAATAATGTACCGAGTATGTAAGAAATGAAAATTAGTAAATAATAGACATGAGAGAAACATGGAGTAAAAGACTCGACATGTAAATCTAAATAACTATGTCAATCATTAATATGTATATAATACCATGTATATGCGTATAAATGTCATGTAGTGCATAGGTGCATGTGTTCATAACATCATCAGCCTCTGAGGGCATCCCATCATATCATCTCGACCACTATGGGCAAAATCATGAACGCATACCAGTTGATCAGGCGGTGGTGCGTATATAACGCCGTAACCTTTTCCCATATCCTATATATATATATATATATATAGGCGTATATAACGCCATCGGGTCATGGGTCAATGTACATGTATTAATGAATGCAATGCATGAGAAATACGTCAATAAAATCTCTCGGAGTGTCATAAGACCATTATGCCTTTGACTAATATCATGAAGTAAACTTTATCAACTTACGTATTTTCTGAGACCCATGAACAGATGATAGAACAATAGGACACATGAGGAATCAAGAACATATGCATCTTTAGTATTTTTATGAATATAGTCATTTATGAAAGTTATGTATTTGCTCGTTTCGTTTGTATCGTATGGATCATGCCAAAAATAAAGAAGGGATAGCCTTAATATACCTTATCTGATTCTCTTGACAATCCCTCTAACACACATTAATTGCGATGAAACACGTAACGACGAGATCAAATATGGAACAACCCGTATGATATTCTTAAGAAAGATTACACCGTACTCCCTTGTAATAGCCAAATCTCACGTTTTGATAAATGACCTTCACGCTCTTAAGATTGGATATGTGACTTTCACATTCTTAAGACTTACAATGGCTTTCCTTTGTTAAATGGATATGTTATGTCACGTTCTTAAGAATGCCAAATCTCTCATTTCTAATTTAGAAGGGTCTTTTATATTTGGATTGGTGTGGGCCCCACTTATGTGGTGGCTTAACCACATAATCCTTTAGTTTGCTACCTTTTCTAATCACTTAAGAGTCATGGATGTTAAGGTTGTTTTCTTCCACGTGGGTGGTTATTCATTCTCAACAATAAACAACCAATCATCTTAATTAATTGTTAATCTCTCACTAAAATTAATAATTACCCGATTATCCATATAATTAAGAATTATCTCAAATTACTTATAATACTACTCACTTTTAACACACCTTATACATATTACTATTATGGTCATGTGGTACCTTGTATGACACTAGTCCATAAATACAGGGTATTGTAGCTTGGACCATATTTTTTTATCAAAATGTTAAACTTCGACAAAGTTCTTTTTTTTCGATTTGCTTACCCTCTCACCTTCATGAATTTACTTACACTTATTTGAAATAGCATAATGCTTATAATCTCAAAATAATCTCATTCCTGAACTTATGTCGATTAACTTACGACGACACTGTAACATACGAAAATGCGGGCTGTAACATCTCATTTCTGAGCTTCCATCAATTTACTTATGGTGTACTTTCACGTACGATAACATGGGGTGTAACATATTCATGCTTTGCGTAGTGGTCGATGAGGATGTCGATGTTTGGCAGAGGGAAATCGTCGTTTGGACTAGCTTTGTTGAGATCTCGGTAATCCACGCATATCCTGATCTTCCCATCTTTCTTGGACACTGGGACGATATTTGCTAACCAACTGGATAATTGGTGACCTTTATCACATTTGCCTCTATCTTCTTGGTCACTTCTTCCTTTATCTTTAGACTTAAATCAGGTTTGAACTTTCTGGGTTTCTGCTTGACCGACGATATGGTAGGATCGGTGGGCAGTCGATGCAAGACATTGTCAGTGCTTAATCCCGGCATGTCATCATATGGCCAAGAAAAAACATCGATGTATTATCGGAGGAGCTCAACTAGTTTTTTCCTTCTGCTCGACTTCTAGATGAATGCTTATTCTGGTTAATTTTTTGACGTCTTCTTCACTTCCAAGGTTGACCATTTTCATTTCTTCAAGGTTGGGCTTTTTCTAACTCTCCAGCTGTTCGATCTCCTGTGAGAGATTTTTCTTGCATCATACTTGTGTCATACTCCTCATAATCTGGGTAATTGCGCTCGACGATTTCGTTACATGTCACAATCGCGGAACGCGTGTTTTTAGCATTTTGATTACTGAAAAGAAAAGCTAAGTATAAATGAAGCGGTAAATAAAGTTTCAATATTTTGAGAAAATGATTCTTTTTATTTCATCAAAAGAGGAACATCTTAAACGTTCAAAAGAGGCAAATGGAAAAAAGGTACAGACACAGTGCATGCCTCAATTAACCGTGCGCTTTTCAAAAGAAAACTTTTACAATTCCATACTACCAAGACTCTCGACAAACCAAAGATGGACTAGCGGTCCAATTCCGCAGCTCTTCCCCTGGTTCGGCATCCCTGATAGTCGCTGTCTTGATGTTAGCTTCTTCGCAGTATTTTTTGATCATATTCATGAACAGCTTTCCCATCCTGTCGATGATATTATCGTTTGGTACAGAACTCTAACCTAGACTTGAAACATGCTCTGGCACAAAAACCTTTTTCCTGGACCTACCGGTATGAGCTTTCCTCACCTGAGGCTGATATCCTATGCCGACCCTTTCTTTCTACCCATTAGGTTCAATTGTCTCTGTGATCCCGTCCGACCTAGATCCTAACCCTATTCCTGGCATGTATCCATGTTTCATCATCTCTTTCATAGCCATCTTGGATCTATACGGCGGCTGTATTCCTAAATTTTGTTCAGTCTCTTCCATTTCGGTAGTCTGCATGATTTCCACTACATGGAAAGAAAATCCGTCTAGCCTTTCAATGAATGTAACAACATGCTCCAAATAAGCGAAGTGACCCCACTCGCCGTGGACCACGATCTCCTGACATCCTCACTCAAATTTCATGCATTTGTATAAAGGGAATGGGACGACCCCTTCCATGTGTATCCAGGTCATTCCCAGCAGCAAGTTGTAGGAAGAAGAGATATCCATTACTTGAAATAATATGGGGCATTTGACCGGCCCGACTAGCAACACCAAATAAAATTCTCCAATAACATCCTTTTGCTAACCATCAAAGGCCCTTACCCTCGCATGACTTTCCTTGATTTCCCTCAAATGAATTCCTAACTCCCGTAAGGTAGAGAGTGGACAAACGTTACCTCCTGATCCTCCATCGACCAGCACTCGGGACACTACTTTGTCCCCACATTTGACAGTATTATGAAGAGATTTTTGTGACTTGCACCTTCGACAAAAAGTTCGTCTCTTCTGAAAGTGATCATATTTTCTTCAACCATTTTTCCAATGGTTGCAGCCAGCGCCTCAGTGGTGATGTTGCTTGGTACACTTACCCCACTTATTGCTTTCAACAGAGCGCCTTTATGACTGTCCGAGCTCACCAACAAGTCTATGATTGATATCTGTGTTGGACTTTTCTTCAGCTGCTCCTCCATGGAGTACTCTTTGGTCGACATTCTCTTCCAGAACTCGGCGGCTTCTGGGTCTGTTATGTTCCTTCTTTGAATTTGCTTTGTTCCCAAGTTCCCTCGATTGGCAATCTTCAGGAGCGTAGCATCTCCCAGACCTAGTCATACAAACAAATCCTAATTCCTTACCCAAACCTATGCAAAAGCTCAAGACACCACTGTTGCGCCCTGTTTTGTACTAGTCAAAACAAGATTCAACTTGTGATTTCTCTGTTGTTGATGAAAGAGAGTTGCCACCTAATATTTAAAGGTATACTAGGGTAGATATTTAATTAATAAGTCATATTATTTATTAGTCTTCTAACCGGTGAGATTATGGGTAAGTGTTCTTGTTCTTCTAAAGGGAAGGTATTAAGCACCCCTTAAAATCTACCTGAGGTAGCTCCATAGGACTTTTTGTACTATGCCTTAACTAGTGTTGTAAAGCTTACCATATATTAGAGCATAATTCCTATGAGGGAAGAGTGTAGTTTTAAAGAGGATGAATTTAAAAGAGTGTCTTAGAAAATAATGTTAATGCATATATGCTTGAAAAATGCTTAAAGGTATATATAATGTTTGTATGAAAACATACGAAAAGAAGAGCTAAGTTTGAAAATGTTTTGTCTTTTAAGAAGCATGGAGGTTTTTATTATAAGTGAGCGTAAGATATACCTTAGCTTTTAAATATTTGAAGGGGGCCGTTTGAAAATCCGTACTTGAGGCGGCAACACCTTATTTTCGAAATGAATCGATTTCCCTTTAGAAGGTCAAACTTGCGTTTCAAATCTGATTCCCTTTTTGAAAGAGGAGCTTCCATCTCGTGTTAAGCCTTTGGACTTCAAAATTTTAAGAAAAGTTAGAAAAACATAGTGGATTAATTGTACAAACAACTTATAATTAGTGAAAGTGGGATTAGTTACTAACTAATACTTTTTTAATCCTAGGTTCTTTAAGGCTTGCCTAAGTTTTTATATGACTTAAGATATAAAGTAAATCATTCAATCCAATATATTATTGTTGTATATATGTGCGAAACAACGAGAGTGCACCAAAATAATCAACGCAATGCATCTAAGCTAGAGAAGCAGTACCAATAAAGAGTAAAAAGAGAGGATTGGACTCTGGATTTTAGGCCTCAAAGAGATAAGTCCAGTAGTAGAAATAATGTGCAATGGCGGACTCTGAATTTCCAGAAAACACAAGGCTGGGCTTGGGCCTGAGTTCCTTGAGAACTCGGCAGGCCCAGGCAATTGTACATGTTCAATGAAAAGAGAAAAAAGAGAAAGTTATTAGAGAATAATACTCAATATATGTTTACACATGAAACTTTCAAGCAAATAAAAAAGAAGGCGATTTACAGTAACTAAACATTAGGAAGGTCACACTAATTTAGTGGCTATGTATAGCAAATGATCCACATTGAAAACCTTTCGTTGTCATTAAATATTAAATCCAAAGAGAATAACAAGTGTCAATGAATTAAAAGCTAAGGAGAGTGTTCTCTCAAGGTCGAAGCCCTCTTTGAATCCCCCGACACTTCAAAGTTCCCAAGGGTCTCAAGGCCTAGGGCAATGCTTGTGCCGGGAAGAGTAGCCCAACCAAATGTTAAACTCTATTCCCAAATACTCTTAAACACTAATGACTCATTGTTCCCTATAGGTTTAGGTGTCAATGAGGCCCTTTCAATGTGAATCACCCACCAAATACTATACCACAAGAGTATACCCTTCTTAACAGAATAACATGAGGAGCGCAAAAGGATTATCTACATACTATATCTCCAACATTAAGTGAACATATTGAACAGGTCTAACGGTCCAGACTTCAAACACATATAGAGGTAGTGGTATTAACATACTACAGTTAGAAAACCAAACACATGAGATTAATAAGATTAAGGTTAAAACATTTGCATGATTTAAATCTATGAAATACATGAGTATGGATACATTCAATTCATAATCCAAGTCTTAAATTCTAGCATCTATATAGGCTAATGATCCTTATTGACAACCTCTGACGGTATTAACAGAGAAACAAGTTAACCACTCAAAGGTGTTAGTATTACCAATTATCACTTCTAAAGGATATTGAGAGAATTACAAGTTAAGATTCCAGATTAAGGCCTCTAAAAGGGAATTAAAGAAGCTTAAGCTACCAACTTTGTCTATTTTAAAGATGAAGACATGGCTACTTCTTCCTAAGACTTTTAATTTTATATTGAGAAAGCATGATGTTAAACTCTATCAGTAACAATAGCTAGGTCTGCCTGGTTCCTGCAGGCTTACTAAAGCTCAAAGAACAACAAAGACATACACATGGTCGTGGAAAGCAGATAAACAAGTATTGCAAGGATCTAATGAATGCAAGATCACCTATACATGTAACATGAAGTTATATTATCTTAAAAATGAAAATGACATCATCATTAAGCTAACAATGTCAACACATATACTTCAGAAAAAGGATAGGGATGTTATTAATTTGGAAAATTGTCAAGCAGGTTAAGGTTAGGATTTCGAATATAATGGAGCTTAGTTTTAACATCCTAGGATACCATAATATTGAATAAGGCCTCATAACTTAGGTCATACATGTGATAAATTTCAAAATATATACAAAGGTAGTATAGGAACTTAGTATGCTCAAATCATGCTCATACAGTATGATGAAATAACTACAAGCTCATGAAAGAGTCAATGACCTCTGAAAGATCAAAGAAAAATATGCTAAAGGAGAGGATAAGTTCAAATATCATAAATTGGCATTCCTAGGAGAAGACAACAGCCTCACAGACTCTATTTTATTAAGTCTAAGTATCAAATAAACTACTACAAACATAAATAATACTTAAGGAAGAATGACAATGATTAACTGAACGTTAAAGAAGCCTAAAGAGTAAGAGTATATATCAGGATAGCTTAAGAATTATTAGACTTTTCTTAAGGTTTAACAACAGAGACAGACCACCAAATACTCATTAAGACTATCACAACGTTATCACTCAAATAACTCATGATTTTTGCAACATAACTATTTACAAACAATAATTTAACAACAGAACGAATCATACTTAATCAAACAAACGAACAAAGAGAGAAATTGAGATTTTACTAACCTTTTCTAGGGCAGCAAACCAAACAGTAGTTCAATTTAATCGCGTAAGACCCAAAGCTTCAGGTTTGAGCATTGAAAGAACTCAAAAAAAAAAAAATAGAATCAGTAAGGAGCCTAATATTTTATGGAATCTTAGTGTTGCTTTTGTGTTCGTGTTCGACCTGGTCTGTTAGGTGAGAGCATTGAAGGCTCTATTTATAGTGCATTCAATACCTTAGGGTTCCGACATATTTGAATTAGATAGTGGAAGATCACGGTAGTCGAGTGATGATAGCAAGGTAGAGGTAAAATAAGAGAAAATAGAGGGAAAATAGTGAGGAGTTAACCTGGGTAATGGGAAATCGACCGTTGAACGTGAAAATCCATCGGGCAAAGCTCCAATGTCAAGAGTCATTGCATCTCACCTATGGACGATGAATAATGATGATGAGTTTAGAGAAAATCTTCATGCATGGTGCGATTGGAAAGAACATTAGAGAAACCAGACGATTTGAACTTTTGTCTTTGAGTCTAGTGTTTCATGTTTGGGGATTTTGAGTTTTAACAATGAAATAGGGAATAACCAGGCGAGATTCGCAGTCATAGGAGGCAGATTAAGTGTTTGCCATTTGATTTTTGTGACCTTGCATCGATTTGTGCAAGGTTCCATGATTGATGGATGTTGAAGGGATGAGAGAAAATAGAGAATTTTGAGAAAGAGGGGCAGTCGGTCTTGGGAGGAAATGATTATGGTTGGGGGGGGGGGTGTCTCTAGGTTTAAAATGGGAGATGGAACGAGAGCTATTGGATTATTTGATCAATGAATTCGATTATTTTGGGAAGTAGGCATTTAAAATGATTTATGAAGAAAATTTGATGGCCGTTGGATTCTTGTTATCCAATGGCGGAGATAAAATGAGACGGGCTTTCAAAATAAAATGAAAAAAGAGATTAATCCTGGTCCGTTGATGATATGAATCAACGACCAGGATGGGCTATGTTTCTTTTGAGAGGGAACAGGAAAGGCAACATGGCATACTGTCATTGGCTCAAATGTGAGGGCATGGATTGCCATAGTGGAAAGAAATGGGTGGACTTGGACTGGGTCTGATGGGATTGGTCTTGGGTATTGGGCTGGTTTTGATTTAAAGAGTAGCCAATTTGTGTTTAATTGTGCAATTGCAATTGTAGCCATTTAGTCTTTAACCTTCTAAAAATTAATTTAATTAAACTTAAATAATTTCCAATAACAAATTAGTAAAATTACAAATATCAAATATACTATTAATTATTGTAATTAATTATTTATAAGAAACTTTATTTTCTAAATTACAACACTAATTTTAAATTATTAACATAATACTATAATTAATTAAACTTTTAAGAAGCAATTTGTTAAATTAATTATAAAAAACTCTACGGCACATTTAAAGAATTATTTTAATAGTATTAAAATATAAGGGTATTTGTAATTACATAATACTAGTACTAAGTGATTAATTTCAAAACTAATACTTAATTAATTTGCAGAAATAATTATTTATTGAAAGAAAATACTTTCAAAATTTTTATTGTAAATTATTAAGTACAAATAAATTAATTTTAAGAGGAAGGGTTAAAAATTGACTGTCAACACCTGCCCCTCTTTGACCGGAGATGATGAAAGAGTTTTCGGGCAAAGAAATTGAACCAAAGCCAACTTTGTCCGACTTTAGGCATGCATTGCAGGAGTGGCATGAATATTATAAGTTACAGTATTGGTAGTTAAGGAAGATTCTGGGAGGATTTTGGGAAGAATTTTGGAGGGATTGGGGTCGAATTCAGGCTTTGAATTTCTTAAATACCTCGACTATAATGAGGATCAGGACTCATGTACTTCTGGAGTGAAGATTTTTTTAGGAAGCGATACTCGCATAAACTACCCCAGTGTTGTATTACAACGATACGGCGAGGCAGAGGATTCGTCACTCATGATAGCTTGAAATTTGCGTCTTGACTTGAAAGATTTAATAATTTTGAGTTCCACTGGTCGTTTTGTGCCTGAACTTGGATCCTTGGCCCGCTGATGAGTTTGCTATCCTCATAACATTGTAGTTTGGTTTGATGCTTAGAAAGAGTTCCACGTTGCGATGTTTGTTCCTGCAAAACAAATGAAATACACCCATACCCATATATTGCAATGTAGAATATATTAAGATGTGATGTAGATGATGCATCAATGATGATTCCTGGCTGCCGGCGAGCCGTTATTTATGATTGGGATGATGGGATACTTTATCTTGGCTTGTTTGTTAGCCGGGCTGTGTACCGTTCCGCATCTATCAAAGTATTTGAAATTTTTCTCCGCTTGTTGAGAGAGCTTGATTTGTAGAGTGCATCTCCTCTTGTTAGGTGAGCTTTGCACTGAGAAATATTTCCTCTTGTTGGGAGAGCTTTGCACTGAAATGAAAAATAATCTCCGCTTGGGAGTGATTTACTAAAACCGCAATCATTCATGAAGATGCATAGCAAAATGTCAAAACATTCAAAGTAATAGAAAAGGAAAAGAAAAGCATGCCCAAGAGATAGTCTTGACTATGAAGCTAAGTTGCGTCCATCGATTGTCAGAACGTCGGGGGCAAGGTTTGCGACTCTCTGTTCTGGCGTCCGTTGTGACTGTGGAAATTTGGATTGTTCTATTGGAGGGATGAACAATTTGTTGTATCAAGGTTCCGATTGGCGAAGCCGACGTTCTATTTGTACAGGTTGCTCCGATCGGTTAAAATGACAGTTTGCTATATACAGGACTTCAATTGGTGAAGCCGGTGGCTTGTTTGTAAAAGGTGCTCCGATCAATTGAGCAGGTGGTTTGCTATATACAGGGTTTCAGCTGGTGCTGCCAATGTTTCATTTTGTACAAGGTGCTCCGATTGTTTGAGCATGCGGCTTTCTATGTACAGGGTTTTACATTATCAGCGGTCTGACTCCGAGGTACCTGCAAAGGATTCAAAGATTAGCCTTCGCATTACCGAAAAATTGAAGCAAAGGAGAAGGAGAGATAATCTTAGGAAGGTGGCAGATCCGCCATTTGACCTAGTGTGGGCTCAATGATTCCTTGCTTCCTGTTGACCCTGCACTCAAAGAAATATTCTTAGTGGGAGCAAGGAAGTTGGTTTGGGTAGACCACCGTGGCCTCTGATATGGTTGTGTCACGAAGTTCGATAGGTGGAACAAATTACTGTATTTTTAGAAAACATTTGGAAAATACTTTGTTTTTTAAGGCAAATGCCGTCGTTCTGGATTATCACGTTATGAAAAACTCTCCATACGCTAGCGTCTCTTCTCTAAAACTTTATCCCGTTGATGTCGATCTTCCGTGATGCTTTTGACAACACGGTTGCTTGCTATTGCGACTGCATCCTAATTTGAACTAATGCATTACAAAGGTTCTCCTAAGGTTATGACCGAACACTTCTAGGTTGCCTACGTATCCAAAATAGAATCAGGTATGAACGTAGTTCGTGAATGATAATAAAATATGAAGATGACCGGGCCTCTAAGGCAGCCTACATATCCAAATAGAATTAGGTCAAGGCGTAGTTTGATTACAATAGATGCAAGAATGATGAGATTGAATGAAATGACCGAGTCTGACTCATACTGTCTATGTATCCAAATGGAATCAGGCCAGAACGTAGTCAATTTACAAAAGACGACTGAATCCGATGAGGATTGCCTACGTATTCTTTCTAAGGAAGTCAAGTCGGCGTAGTTCTATAGCAACATACAAAGTGATATTTGGTTTATCTATTACAAGATAAAGGGGGGAGAGAAACCGAATTCTACATAGGTTGCCTACGTATCCCTCTGTGGAAAGTCAGGTTGAATGTATTTCTGTTACAGCAAAAAACTAACTCTATTTGTCTTCAAACACAGTGTCTCTTGATTGCGTCTGAGTTGATGGGCTTTGTGTTGATTCTTCCATCCATTTCTGCGAAAATTAGAGCTCCACCAGATAATACTCGGTGAACCACGTAAGGACCTTGCCAGTTTGGTATGATTTTTCCTTCAGCTTCCTCTTGGTGAGGAAAGATTCTCTTCAAGACCAACTGCCTCGGTGAGAAGTGGAAAGGCTTCACTCTCTTGTTAAATGCACTAGTCATCCTGTTCTGATATAGGTGACCATGGCATACTGCATCCATTCTTTTCCCGTCGATGAGCATGAGTTTCTCCTGTCTGACCTGTATCCACTCTGCGTCATCCATTTGGCCTCTTGAATGACCCTTAAGGTTGGTATTTCGACCTCTGTAGGTATCACAGCTTCAATGTCGTATACTAACACATATCGAGTTGCCCTAGTGGATCTTCTCATGGTGGTCCGATAATCCAATTAGGCAAAAGATAGTTTCTCATGCCATTGCCTGTGATTTTCCACTATCTTTCATAGAATCTTATTGATATTCTTGTTTGCTGCCTCGACTGACCCATTGATTTGTGGTCTATAGGCTATAGAATTGCGATTGATGATTATGAACCTCTCACAAATTTCTCTCATGAGCTTTCTGTTAAGGTTAGTGGCATTATCAATGATGATAGACTCTGGTGTTCCAAATTTTGCAAACGATGTTGTTCCAGACGAAATCCGCCACTACCTTCTTTGTGGCGACCTTGTAAGTAGATGCTTCGACCCATTTAGTGAAATAGTCGATAGCTACCAAGATGAAGCAATGCCCATTTGATCCGGTGGGCTCTAAAGGTCCAATCACGTCCATGACCCAAGCGGTGAACGGCCAGGGTGAACCCATTACATTCAACTCATTTGGTGGAACCCAGATGAAAACTCTGTAAACCTGGCACTAGTGACACTTGTATATGTATAATTTCGCCTTCCATAGTCATCCAGAAGTATCCATCTCTCAAGGTCTTGGCTAATGTGAACCCATATATGTGGGGTCCGCACGTTCCTGCGCGTATATCTTCTAATAACCTGGTTGCCTCAGCAGCGTCTACACATCTCAACAAACCTAAATATGGGATCCTCCTATACAGACTTCCCCGTTGAGGAAAAAATGGTTTTCCAACCTCCTGAGGGCTCGCTTTTGACCATTAGTAACATCCTCCGAGTATTCTCTAATTGCAAAGAATTTCTTGATGTCGTGAAACTATGGCTTACCATCTGGCTCTTCATTTACATAAAAGTAATAGGCATGTTGATCCATGATCTCTACCTCGATAGGGTTGATGTAGTTCTTGTCTGGATGTTGAATCATGAATGATAGAGTTGCAAGGGCGTCGGCGAACTCGTTCTAAATCCTAGGGACATACTTGAACTCAATTTTTGTGAACTTCTTGCATAACTCTTTCACGCAATGCTGGTATGGAAGGATCTTGACATTTTTGGTGGACCATTCCCCTTGGACTTGGTGAATATATGGATCAGAATCCCCTATGACAAATAGTTCTTTGACTCTCATGTCGACTTCCATTCTGATCCCAAGGATGCACGCTTCGTATTCAGCCATATTACTGGTACAAGGGAATCTTATCTTTGTCGATGATGGATAGTGCTGTCCAGATTCCGAAATCAGGACTGCTACAATTCTCACTCCTTTAAAGTTTGTTGCTCCATCGAAAAACATTCTCCATCTGGGGTATGATTCTAAACTATCTTCTCCCGCAAATAATACTTCTTCGCCGGGAAAATACATAGCGAGTGGCTCGTAATCCCCATCCACTAAATTCTCTGCGAGGTGGTCACCCAAAGCTTGCCCCTTGATAGCCTTCTAAGTTATGTACACAATGTCAAATTTGCTTAGGAGAATTTACCATTTAGCTAGCTTTTCGGTAGGCATCAACTTCTGGAAGATGTACTTGAGCGTATCGAGTTGAGATATCAGATGCGTAGTGTATGATGACATATAATGCCTTAGTTTCTTGGAAATCTAAGTCAGAGCACCACAAGTGTGTTCTATCAAAGTATACTTGGCCTCGCATGGCGTGAACTTCTTACTTAAGTAGTAGATGGCATGCTCTTTTCTCCCAGTTTTGTCATGTTGTCCCAACACACAACCGAAGGCGTTATCCAAGACTGAAAAATATAGTAATAATCGCTTCTCGTGTTCGGGGGGAACCAACACTGGTAGATTTGACAGATATTCTTTGATTCTATCGAAGGCTTTTTGGCACTCTTCTGTCCATTTTGTGGAAGCATCCTTTTTCAACAACTTGAAAATGGGTTCACAGATTACCACAGACGGGGCTACGAAGCGACTGATGTGATTCAATCTACCCAGGAAACTCATTACATCTTTCTTGATCTTCAGTGGTGGAAATTTCTGAATGACTTTTCATTTTGATGGGTCCAAATCTATCCTCTTCCTACTTACAATAAATCCCAACAATTTTCCAGCAGGGACTCCGAACGCGTACTTTAACCGGTTCAACTTCAAATTGTACCTTCGTTGGCATTCAGAAAATTTCCTCAAATCGTCTATGTGCTCTGAACTCTTTCGAGGCTTGATGATGATGACATCCACACACATTTCAATCTCCTTATGATCATGTCGTGAAAAATGGTCATCATGGTCCTCATGTAGGTGGCACCGGCGTTCTTGAGACCGAACAACATGACTCTATAGCAGTAGACTCCCCAAGGTATGGTAAAGGTTGTCTTCTCTGCATCTTCCACGTGCATCAATATTTGGTGGTAACCCAGCAAAACAATCCACAAATGACACGATGCAGGCCTCAATTAACCGTGCGCTTTTCAAAAGAAAAATATTACAATTCCATACTACCAAGACTCCCGACGAACCAAAGATTGACTGGCTATCCAATTCCACAGCTCTTCCCTTGGTTCGATATCCCTGATAGTCGGTGTCTTGATGTTAGTTCCTTCACAGTATTCTTCGATCATATTCATGAACAATTTTCCCATCCCGTCGATGATATTATCTTCTGGTACAGAACTCTGACCCAGACTTGAAACATGCACTGGCGCAAAAACCTTTTCACGGACCTACCGGTATGAGCATTCCCCACCTGAGGATGATATCCTATGACGACCCTTCCTTTCTACCCATTAGGTTCAATTGGATCTGTGATCTCGTCCGACCTGGATCCCAGCCCTGTTCCTGGCCTGTATCCATATTTCATCTTCTCCCTCATAGCCATCTTCGATCTATACGGTGACTACATTCCCAAGTTTTGTTTAGTCTCTTCCATTTCAGAAGTCTGCATGGTTTCCACTACATGGAAAGAAACTCCGTCTAGCCCTTCAGTGAATGGAACAACATGCTCCAATTAAGCGGAGTGACCCCACTCGCCGTGGAGCATAATCTCCTAACATCACCACTAAAACTTTATGCATTGGTATAAAGTAGATGGGACAGATCCTTCCATGTGTATCCAGGGCCTTCCTAGCAGCAAGTTGTAGGAAGAAGAGATATCCATTCCTTGAAACAATATGGGGAATTCGACCGGCCCAATCTGCAAGGCCAAATAAAATTCTCCAATAACATCCTTTTGTGAACCATCAAAGCCCCTTACCCTCACGTGGCTTTCCTTGACTTCCCTCAAATGAATTCCTAAGTCTTGTAAGGTAGAGAGTGGGAAAATGTTGCCTCCTGACCCTCCATCGACTAGCACTCGGGACACCACTTTGCCCCCACATCTGACACTGATATGAAGATCTTTGTTGTGACTTGCGCCTTCGACAGAAAGTTCGTCTCTTCTTAAAGTGATCATACTTTCTTCTACCATTTTCCCAATGCTTTCGACCAACGTCTCAATGGTGGCGTTGCTTGGCACACTTACTCCACTTAGTACTTTCAACAGGGCATCTTTATGACTGTCATAGCTCATCAACAAGTCCATGATTGATATCTGTGCTGGAGTTTTCTTCTGCTGCTCCTCCACGGAGTACTCTTTGGTCGACATTCTCTTCTAGAACTCAGTGGATTCTAGGTCTGTTATGTTCCTTCTTTGGATTTTCTCTCTTCCCTAGTTCCCTCGATTGGCAATATTTAGGAGCGTAGCATCTCCCAGATCTAGTCATACCATGGGCTAGGCAGAATCTGTCATTTTGTCCTTCCCCTTCTGCTGGTACGTCCACGTGACAATTTTGTATTCCCGAGACTCTTCGTCGCCTGTAGTAGCGATAGGTTGTCTCTGATAAGTCTGAAATGTCACTGTAGGCCTCACTTGTACTGTAATCAATGGATAACTTTGAGGAGGGATCCTAACGGCTTCTGCATTTCCTATAGTGACAATCATTCCTTAGGTCATATTCTTTGTCTAATGTGATCATGTTGACCTGCTGATTTTGATACTTTAGTAGTGGATCGCGATTCACATTGGGCGGCGCCGGAGTGAACTAATGGCTCCGCTCTTGATAAAAATTTCAATCTTATTTTTTAGCTTAAAACAATCTTCAGTATCATGCCCAGGTACATTGGAATGGTACACGCATCTTTTAGTTGAATCAAAATACTTGGAAGGATACTCAGGCACCCTTCCTTCCACTGGATTTATCAATCCTGCTCTTCTCAATCTCTCGAACAAATGAGCCAGAGGCTTAGCAATCGGGATGTAATTTCTAGAACCCCTCTCTTCAAAATTTGGACGAGGGTGTGGTGCATAAGCGAGTCAGGTTTGGTGAGTAGTAGTTTTGACAGGAGTGTATGGTCGTTGTGGGTTTGGGTTGTTGTTGGCTTAAGGAGGGTTGTATTGTGGTTGAGGATGATAATATGGCTGGGTGTTATATACAGGAACATAAGTGGGTGGTGGTGAATGATTATTTGGGGAACATGAAGTGTTTCCGTGATATGGGTTCGGTTGATAGTAATGGACGACTGCTGAGACCTCCTCTTTATTCTTTTTTCCGCTACAGATTGACCCCGATTAGATGGCCTTGCTGGCCGCTTGTAGTGCTTCCATAGATTGTGCTTTACCAGATTTTACACCCTCTTTCTAAGAAATCTCCCATCTTGACCAGTTGGGGAATTTCTGTCCCATCATTCCCATCATATTTTCGAAGTATATCCCTTCCTGGGCTTTGATGAAATACTTGGTTAATTCTTTACCGTCCAGCAGAGGTTGTGCCCTGGTGGCCTCTGACCTGCACTGACGTGCATATTCTTGGAATGCATCATATGGCTTTTTCTGCAGGTTCACCAGTGCGAATCTATCGGGGGTGATCTCTATGTTGAATCGAAAGAGATTCATGAAGTCCTCTGCCACATCTTGCCAAGTTCTTGAGTTTCGCAGATCTTGTCGAGTATACCAGGTGAGTGCTTCTCCCTTCAGGCTCCTTATAAATAATTTCATTCTCAGCTTCTCATTCCTCCCCACCCCGACTACAATATGCCCTCAAATGTGCGTGGGGATCACCTGTCCCATCAATGATAGCAAACTTTGGAGGATTTTACCCTGCTGGCATATCCGTATCTGAATAGATACATAGATCATCATTGTCCAAACTTTCACTTCCTCGGGCAACTTGGATGTTCTTCATTTGTTTTCTCAAGATTTGCATCTGCTCAGATACCGACTCCTCTTCCTTACTACTCAGATACATAGATCCTCGTTGTCCAAACCTCTCAATCTCGACATATTGGTCAATCTCATAAGGAACCCTGACCGTGATAGGCGATGTAAAGGTAGGTTTAGAAATGTCATATATAGGGGGAACATATCGCTCATGAGCGGCGGTATGTGCCACAAGTATGTGCTGGTTTGGGTGAGTGGTAAAAGTTACTCCGCCATGAGGAGGGGTGTGAGTTGAATTGGTGGTGATAGGAAAGTTTTTTGGTTTCTAAACGTACTGTGGTACGTAGGGAGTGTGGATAGGGGGATTTAGTAGGTTTGTAGGGTTACTGGAGGTATGGCTTGAGTTGTAGGAACTGAAGTTGGGGTGTTGTTGTTTTGGCGTGATGTGCAAGGAACGTGGTCAAGAATTGAATCCAAAGAAGGAAAAAGAGGTGGTTGAGGAAGAGTTGTCATGGCCAGATGTGCTAGTTCCCTGATATGTTTTACTTCCTCTCATAGAGACTCCATTTCTTGGGCCATCCTGGCCACGTGTTCATCATTCCTAGTATTGTCCTTCTCCTTTGATCTCCCTGGGTTGTCGCCTATAGCTGACATCTTTCCCTTTGATCTTAGATTGTTCAGCGGTTCCACCAGTTTCAGGTCGACACAAACCAACTTTCTTTTTTTTTGGGGGTAATAATAAAGCAAAAGGAAAAATAAGAAAAAAGAAAAGAAAAGCAAACAGGAGTTAGTTTCTTCCGTTATAAAAGAAGGAGATCACAAAGAGAAATTAATTCACGCATTAAGGCTAGCGCGATTTCCTAGAATTCATGGGGACATCTCATTACTGGAGGTAGGCCTAAATCGTAGATGTTTGAAAAACATTTAGACTTGACACATTTAGATCCGAAGCAAGTTTGTTTTCATCGATAATTTGGACTGAGATACGTGGGAACAAAGATTACATCACTGTTTCATAGAGCTGCATGGGCTTGGACAACTTGCCCTTTTGGAAAGTAATAGAAAACTGGGGATAGGGTACGAAGTAGAAAAGAAGGGGAAATCAACCAACTCTAGTAACCATCTCCGGAGTCATTTCACGTCTTCTCTTCTTCTTTTGGTTATTCTTCCGCATCTTCCTCCAGGTCTTCTTCAAACTCCTCCTCGTCATCGTGAACTCCGACCCCTCCTCTGGATCTTCTTCTGGATCTGTACTAGACTCTATTTGGATGGACTCCACTACCCCGTCATTGTTTTCAGTAGGTGGCAACATGTGATAGATATCCTGGGACTACTTGACAGTGGATTAAAGTAGTTACAAGGTAATGTGGCAGGATCTCATGGTAAATTTGTAAAGCAGCCACTGTGTCTTCTAGCCAGGCTATACCCTCTCTGCTTTCCGAGCCAACTTGTCTTCCTCGGTGATCCAGACATGATACTCAGGAGTGTACCACGAGTTTTGACCCATTAACATTGTGACCAGGTCGTTGCACTCTTCTTGGAGCCTTCTTATCCTAGGGATCGAAATCTGTATGTTGTACTCATCCTCGTATAGCATTGTCCTTGTCCATAGAGGCACATCCTGGATTATACCGAACTGTCTGAGAACTTGCGGGGGCGAGTATGGTTGAATGCCCTCAATACTGATCAGCTCAATGAAGTACTTCTAAGGACTCCTTAAGATTGCTCTTCCACATAACCATGATAGCTTCCAGTTGATTCATTCTCCACTCAAATTGGTCAGCATCTCCCTCCGCTCTTCTTGCCCATGTGGGGAGACCCAATGTATCATTCTCTCGTTGTGGCTGCAGATCATGTTGCTGACGCCCAAAAATTAGTCAATGGTGGCCTCTAACTAGAAGAAATGTTTGGTAGCCCAGATTTGAAGTAGAAAGTTACAACCCTTAAAGAAATCATACCCTCGTGCATATGCGGACAACCCTCATCATCTCAGCTAGCACCATCGACACCAAAGTAGCTTGAAGTTGCCACGGAAGGTTGTCAGAACCACGGGTAATAAGTTGATGTTGATCCGAACCTTTCTCTGCTAGAAGACCAACAATACCAACAATGCCAATGAGAAGGTGATAGGATTGAGACTCTCCCACGTTGCTTGATCACATTGAAACTCTCTCGAATACCAATCATAGCTTTCACACTTTCCAAATCTGTTGAACAGTTGGTCGAGGCTTACCCATCTGTCCTCAATATTTCTCAGACCCTGACTATTAGCCGGGCCTAAAGCATCCAAGAACTTGTAACCGGTCATAGTAACTGGTAGTATTGGTTTCCTTCCGTTGAACGTCAGCTCCGTGAAACTAGTAACTTCTTCCAATGTAGGTACTAACTCACAGTCAGCAAACTTGAACCCCACCTTAGCCGGATCCTAGAACTCTATAGCAGGCGAGTGAGCACCCTGTCTGCTCGAACGTTTAGCAAAGCGGTAAGTTCCCCCAGGTGTGTCCGAATCTCATTTCCGTGTTCTCGGTGAATGTTTTTCCACCACTGCTTCAACTTGTGTGGCGCTCTCGTCACCATGTTAATCTCAGGGATATTTTGGTTGATTTTCATTTTTTGAGTTGGGTAAAAGAGAAGTGTTTGGTAAGTGTTTTCTTCGGATCATTAAATATCTTGTTAGGTTTTTCAGTCTTCGACAGAAGTCGTGTCGTAGGGTGCATGACCCGTTGACATTAGGGTGGATTTCCTAATTGTGTGTCGATTCCAAGGACCGAATCACCTAAGGTTTATCCAATAACCTATACTTGCTAGAGTAGAGTGTTTCCTACTTTTGAATTGGACTGAAGGCTGCGAGGAGTTATGTCAGTTTACATGACAAAGACATTCTCTGAAACTAAAGAGCTTTGAAAAGAAGGTTCGGAGGGGTGTAAAAAAAAACCCTCGCGTGCCATTGTGTGTGATAGTGTACGGCCAAGACTCAATAGAAGGAAATGTGATGACATTGTCTATAAAGCGATAACAGTGTCTACAAAAGTAAGCCTAAGATATACCTTAGCTTTTAAATATTTGAAGGGGGCTATTTGAAAATCATATTACTCTAGAAAAATGCTACAAAAGCCTAATGCTTTTTTTAATCCTAGGTTCTTTAAACTCTACTCCCAAATACATTTAACCACTAATGAGTCATTCTTCCCTATAGGTTTAAGTGCCAATGAGTCACTTTCAATATGAATTAGCCACCAAACACAACACTACATGAGTATACCCTTCTTAACAGAATAACATAAGGAACACAAAAGGAAGCAGTTTTATCAACATACCATATCTCCAACATTAATTGAATACATTGAACAGTTCTAAAGGTCAAGTCTTCAAACACATATAGAGGATGTGGTATTAACATGTTATCGTTAGAAAATCAAACACTTGAGATTAAGCACCTTAAGGATAAAATAGTTGCATAATTTAAATCTATGAAATACATGAGTATGGATACATTCCATTCATAACCCAAGTCTTAACTTCTAGCATGTATATAGGCTAACAGTCCTTATTGACAACCTCTGAGTGTACTAACAGAGAAACAAGTTAACCACTCAAAGATGATAACGGAGACACTATTACCAATTATCACTTCGAAAGGGTATTGATAGAATTACAAGTTAACATTCCAGATTAAGTCCTCTAAAAGGGCATTAAAGAAGCTTAAGCTACCAACTTTTTCTTTTTTCTAAAGCTCTAGACATGACTACTTCTTCCTAAGATTTTTAACTTCATATAGACATAGCATGATGTTAACTCTATCAGTAACAACAGGAAGTTCATCTGAAACTCATAAGCTAGGTCTGCCTGGTTCATGCATGCTTAGTGAAGATCTAAGAACAACAAGGACATACACATGGTCGTGGAAAGCAGAAAAACAAGTATTGCAAGGATCTAATTAATGCAAGATCACTTATACAGGGAACATGAAGTCATATTATCTTAAACGTGAAAATGCCATCATCTTTAAGCTAACAATGTCAACACATAGACTTTAGAAAAAGGATAGGGATGTTATTACTATGGAAAATTTTCAAGCAGGTTAAGGATAGGATTTTGAAAATAATGGAGCTTAGTTTTAACATTTAGGATACCAGAACATTGAATAAGGCCTCATGACTTAGGTGAGACATGTCATGAACTTTAAAATGTATACAGAGATAGTATAGGAAGTTGGTATGCTCAAATCATGCTCATACAGTATGATCAAATAACTACAAGCTCATCAAAGAGTCAATTACCTCTGAAAGATCAAATAAAAACATGCTAAAAGATAGGATATGTTCAAATATCATAAATCAGCATTCCCAGGCTAAGGCAACAGCCTCACAGACTCACATCTATTTAAGTCTAAGTATCAAATAGACTACTACATACACAAATGATACTTAAGCTAGAATGATAATGCTTAACAGAACATCAAGGAAGCCTGAAGATTACGTATATAAGGATAACTTAAGAATTATTAGACTCTTCTTAAGGTTTAACAATAGAGACATGCCACCAAATACTCATTAAGACTATCACAGCATTATCACTCCAATAACTCATGATTTTTGCAACATAACTATATACTATTAACAAAGAATATAAAAAAGTCAAGACGTTGATGCATAACTTACTATCATTTAATAACAGAACGAATCATACTTAGTCAAATAAACGAACAAAGAAAGAAGACTAAGATTTTACTAACCTTTTTTAGGGCAGCTAACCAAATAGTAGTTCAATTTTATTGCGTAAGACCCAAAGCTTTAGGCTTGAGCAGTGAAAGAACTCAGAAATAAAAAGAAAACTAGAAATCAGTAAGGAGCCTAATATTTTATGAAATTTTAGTGTTGCTTTTGTGTTTGTTTTCTATCTGGTTTTTTAGGTCAGAGCATTGAAGGCTCTATTTTTAGTGCATTCAATGCCTTAGGGTTCCGACGGATTTGAACTAGATAGTGAAAGATGATGATAGTCGAGTGATGATAGAAAGGTAGAGGTAAAATCAGAGAAAATATAGGGAAAATAGTGAGGAGTTTACCTGGGTGTGGGAAATCGACCGCTGAACGTGAAAATCTATCGGTGAAAGCTCCAATGTCTAGATATCATTGTGTCTGACCTATGGACGACAAATAATGATGATGAGTTTAGAGAAAAATCCTCATGCATGGTGCGATTTTAAAGAACATAAGAGAAACCAGACGATTTGAAATTTCGTCTTTGAGTCTAGGGTTTCACGTTTGGATATTTCGAGTTTTGAAAATGTAATATGGAATAACCAGGCATGATTCGCGGTCATAGAAGGAATATTGAGTGTTTGTTATTTGATTTTTGTGACCTTGCACTGATTTGTGCAAGGTTCCATGATTGATGGAGGTTGAAGGGAAGAGAGAAAAGAGAGAGTATTAGGAAAGAGGCGCGGCCGGTCTTGGGAGGAAATGACTATGGTTGGGGGGTGTCTCCAGGTTTAAAATGGGAGATCAAACGAGAGCCGTTGGATTTTTTTTATCAACGGCTCCGATTATTTTGGGCAGTCGGCGTTTAAAATGATTTTATGGAGAAAATTTGATGGTCGTTGGATTCTTGTGATCCAACGGCCGAGATAAAACGATACATGCTTTCAAAATAAATTGGAAAAACTAGATTAATCCTGGTCCGTTGATAATATGAATTAATAGCCAGGATGTGTTGTGTTTCATTTGTGAGGGAATAGGAAGGGCGAAGTGGCATGTTGTGATTGGCTCAAATGTGATGGCATGGATTACCGTAGTGGAAAGAGAGGGTGGACTTGGACTGGGTCAGATGGGATTAGGCTTGGGTATTGGGATGGTTTTGATTTAAAGAGTGGCCAATTTGTGCTTAATTGTGCAATTGCAATTTTAACCATTTAGTCTTTAACCTTCTTAAAATTAATTTAATTAAACTTAATTAGTTTCCAATAAAAAAATTAGTAAAACTACAAATCTCAAATATACTTTTAATTATTGTAATTAACTATTTATAAGATACTTTGTTTTCTAAATTACAACACTAATTTTAAATATTAACATAATAACAACAACAACAACAACAACAAAAACATACCCAGTATTATCCCACATTGTGGGATCTAGGGAGAGTAGTGTGTATGTAGACCTTACCCCTACCTTGTGAGGATAGAGAGGTTGTTTTTAATAGACCCCCAGCTCAGGAAATCATAAGCACCACATTAATGAAAATATAGACAAGAAGGGAAAATACCAAAAATCCATACAAAAACAGAATAAAAAATACAAGATAGTAAGGTGATCAGCAATGAAAGAAAACAACGATTAGTCATAAAAATCTACTACTAACAGAAAGTGAGACTGCATGCTAATACTACTGTTATGAACACTCCAGGCTACCAACTCTACTACCCTAATCCTCGACCTCCATACCTTTCTATCAAGGGTCATGTCCTCGGTCAGCTGAAGCTACACCATGTCTTGCCTAATCACATCTCCCCACCTTTTCTTTGGCCTACGTCTACCTCTCCGTAGTCCCTCCAACGTCAACCTCTTAAACCTCCTCACCGGGAGGTCTGTGCTCCTTCTCCTCACATGACCAAACCACCTAAGTCGCGCTTCTCGCATCTTGTCTTCAATAGGGTCCACACCACCTTGTCGCGAATAACCTCATTTCTACTCCTATCTAAACTGGTGCGCCCACACATCCATCTTAACATCCTCATCTCTACTACCTTTATCTTCTGGACATGAGAGATCTTGATTGGCCAACACTCAACCCCATACAACATCGTTGGTCTGACCACCACTCCGTAGAACTTACCTTTAAGTTTCGGTGGCCCCTTCTTGTCACACAAAACACCGGAAGCGAGTCTCTATTTCATCCATCGCGCCCAATATGATGTGTGACATATTTATCAATCTACCCATCCCCCGAATAATAGACCCAAGGTACTTTAAACTCCCTCTCCTAGGGATAACCTGCGATTCCAGCCTCACCTCCCTTTCCCCTCCTTGAGTCTCGTCACCGAACTTACACTCCAAGTATTTTGTCATGGTCCTGCTCAACTTGAAACATTTAGATTCTAGGGTCTGCCTCCATACCTCTAATTGCGTGTTCACAGCGTCTCGCGTCTCGTCAATTAATACAATATCATCTTCAAGTAGCATGCACCACGGCACCTCCCCTTGGATGTGGCGCGTCAGTACGTCCATCGTTAGAGCAAACAAAAAAGGGCTGAGTGCCGACCATTGATGCAACCCCATCATGATCAGAAAATGGTCTGAGTCCCCACCCACCGCCCTTAATCAGGTCTTTACTCCATCATACATGTCTTTAATCAACCTAACATAGGCAACATGTACACCTCTAGCCTCCAAACATCTCCAAAAAACCTCTCTCGGAACTTTATCGTACGCCTTTTCTACGTTGATGAACACCATATGCAAGTCCTTATCTCTCTCTCTCTATACTGCTCCATCAATCTTCTAACAAGGTGGATGGCTTTTGTAGTCGAACGCCCCGGCATAAACATAAACTGGTTCTCATGAATAAAGACACTCCTCCTCACCCTTAGCTATACCACTCTCTCCTAGACTTTCATAGTATGGCTAAGCATCTTGATACCCCGATAGTTATTGAAATTTTGGATATCGCCCTTATTCTTCTATACAGGAACCATCATGCTCCACCTCCACTCTTCGGGCAACTTCTTCGTCCTAAAATGAAATTAAATAACCTAGTGAGCCACTCCAAGCCTTCCTTGCTCGTACTCTTCCAAAACCGCACTGGGATTTCATCTGACCCGATCTCTTTTCCCTTGCTCATCTTACGCATAGCCCCCTCAACTTCATTAACTCTAATCCACCTATAATACCCAAAGTCACAAGGACTCCTGGAGAGTTCCAAATCACCCAGTATAATGCTCATATCCCCCTCCTCATTCAAGAGCCTATGGAAGTAGGTCTGCCATCTCCAACAGATAAGCCCCTCATCCAACAAAACTCTACCTTCTTCGTCCTTGATGAACTTCACTTGGTCCAAGTCACGCGCCATCCTTTATCGTGCCTTGGACAACCTGAACAACCTCTTATCCCCACCTCGTCCCTCGACTTCCTCATACAAACGACTAAAAGATACAATCTTGGACGCCGTAACTGCTAGCTTTGCCTCTTTCTTAGCCAACTTATAATTCTTCCTATTCTCCATCTTCTCTTCCTCGTCTACACTTTCCACTAGCTTCAGATACGCTGCTTTCTTGGTTTCCACTTTTCCTTGAAGCTCTCCATTCCACCACCAGTCTCCCTTGTGACCACCAGAGTAACCCTTTGAGACCCCTAATAACTCTCTCGCGGTTTTCCTAATGCACTGTGCAGTTGTGGTCCACATAGAGCTTTCGTCCCCACTACTCCTCCAAGCCCCCATAGTCACCAGCTTGACCTCCAACTCCTATGCTTTAGCTTCTGTCAAGGCTCCCCACTTGATCCTATGTTTTCTATACATCACCCTCTTCCTCCTCTTCCTCGTGATCTCAAGGTCCATGATCAGGAGCCTATGAAGGGTCGAGAGATTCTCACTTGGGATGACCTTGAAATTCGTGCAAAGACCTCTATCGAACTTCCTGTAGAGTAAATAATCAATCTAATTAATTAATTTTAAGAAGCAATTTGTTAAATTAATTATAACAACCTCTACTGCAAATTAAAAGAATTATTTTAATGGTATTACAAAATAAGGATATTTGTAATTACATAATACTAATACTAAGTGATTAATTTCAAAACTAATACTTAATTAATTTGCAGAAATGTGACGATCCAAAGGGGGTCATCACCTATTTTATTACCCATTCCGCACTTTTGAGGTCTTGAAAGCCTCATCTGTAGTTTCTTCGATTTGCGTGCACAGTCCGGCCGCATAGCCGGACAACTTAAATATGAAATTTTGTGAAAAATGCTAAGATTTGATATTAAAATGAATAAATTTGACTTCGGTCAACATTTTGGGTAAACGGACCTGGACCTGTGATTTGATGGTCCCGGAGGGTCCGTAGGAAAATATGGGACTTGGTCGTATGCCCGGAATCGAATTCCGAGGTCCCAAGCCCGAGAAATGAATTTTTGAATAAAATTGTTTTCTGAAAATATTTAAGGAAATTGAAAATGAAATATGATTAGAAAGTGATGGATCGGGCCCGTATTTTGGTTCCGGCACCCGATACAGGTCATATATATGGTTAAGCACTTTTTGTGAAGTTTGGTTGAAATCAGATTTCGTTTGACGGGTTTCGGACTTAAAATGGATATTTGATGTATATGATGTTTTTTTGGCGATTTGATCGCACAGATAAGTTCGTAGGATGTTGTGGGAGTTATCTGTGAAATTCGGTATCATTCCGAGTTGTATAGGTCAGTTCGGCACGTTGTTAGCAAAGTTTAGAAACCTTAAAATTCCTAAGTTTGGTTCTTGAGGTTTGGGGGTGTGATTTCGAGTTTTAGCGTTATTTTGAGTGTTCCGAAGGCTCGGGCGAGTCCGTAATACGATTTGGGACTCGATGGTATATTTGGACTAGGGCTCGGGAGGGCCCAGGTGCCTTCCGGGCACCTAACGGGGTTGAAAACCAGCAAACAAGGCTGCTGGTGCACCTGCTCTGGTGTGACCGCAGGTGCGGTTGCCCAGCGTCGTAGGTGCGAGACCGCAGGTGTGGTCCCAGGCATTGCAGGTGCGATCACCAGTGGCCTGGCCAGCCACCGCAGGTGCGGTCTCCACTTCACAGGTGCGATCCCAGATGCCCTAGCCCAATTCCGCAGGTGCGAGATTCTTCTCGCAAGTGCGAGATCGCAGGTGCGGTCCCCAGAGCCGCATGTGCTACTTCACTGTTCAGGCAGTGAGTTTTTAAAACGGGTTTTAAACCCATTTTTCTCATTTTCCATCTTCTTCCTTAGGCGATTTCCTCCATTTTTAAAAGCTATCAACTAGGTGTCATAAGGTAAGTGAATTCACCTGGAAATTTGTTTCATGCATGCATCCTAGCCTAATTCACTACATAAACTAGTGCAAAAATTCAAGAAATTGGGTAGTAACCTAGAACTTGTGATCATTTGAGAATTTTCTGTGAATTGGCCATGAAATCAAGTAAGAATCGTATATTTATGATCCTTAGGCTTTGGGTGAGTGTTCCCTTCGAGAATTTGAAGAATCCGAGCGAGCGGTCCCGTGGTCGAATTTTGATAATTTTGGAAGAATGCTAGGAAATGGATAATTAGGCCATGTAGTTGAATCATTGAATCCTTATTGATATACTTGAGTTGATTATGTCTAGATAATACCATTCCAGAGTCGAATTCTAAAGGAAAGGCGGTGTTAGAGGGTTGATTGCTATACTTTGGACCCGAGGTAAGTGTTTGGTTTAACCGTAGCTTGAGGGAATATGAGTTGAGTATTATTTTCTATTTGCTAATTGTCAAATACGATGGATAGGCATGGTGACGAGTATCTATACATTGGTGTCTAGCATGACCGTGGGTCCCTATATTGTGAATATTCTGACTTTGTTGTAATTGCTATGCCTAATTGAGGATTTCCATACGTTGTAAAGGGCATGTGAAGGGAATTGTAATCTTTAAAGATCTTTTGAGCATTGACTCAAATTAATATATGAGATAATTACATCTTTGGAGCATTGGCTCAAATGTAAAACGAATAATGAAGATATATGAGATAATTTCATCCTTGGAGCGTTGGCTCAAATTGTGAAACGAATGATGAAGGAATATAAGATAATTACTTCCTTTGGGGCATTGGCTCGAGTAATAGAATAAATTATGGAAATGAACGTGAAAGAAAGAGAAAGAGTTATTGAAATGTACCCTTGCCGGGTCATCGTTGTATAGTTCCCTTGCCGAGATTTAGTTGAGTAATTGATGTTCCCTTGCCGGGATTTAATTGTTTAATTGATGTTCCCTTGCCGGAATTTAATTGTTTAATTGATGTTCCCTTGCCGGGATTTCTATTTTTACTCTGTTTATTTCCTTGCCCTTGTTTGTGATTGTTGTTTGGGTGAGGAAGAGTGTTAAAGCACGAAGGATGATGCCGTTTTATATTATTATGAACGAGGGGACATTCCGTGCCATGTTTATATTAATTATACACGAGGGGACGTTCCGTGCCATGTTTATTTTTATTATGCACGAGGGGACATTCCGTGCCATGTTTATATTTATTATGCACGAGGGGACATTCCGTGCCATGTTTATATATATTATGCACGAGGGGGCATTCCGTGCCATGTTTATATTGATTATGCACGAGGGGACATTCCATGCCATGTTTTATATTATTATTATTCACGAGGGGACATGTTGTGCCGCATCTTTCGCCATTTAATTTGTGTTGTCATTTCCCGTTATTATTTTCAGATATTTCAGACTGTTGTTTTCGTTTCTGTCATTTCAATATTTGCTATCTCTTGCCCCCAACATGTTCTCCCCGTAATTGTATTATTGTTTAGTTTCTGCTATACTATTGAACTGCACAGGTACACCTTGTTGTCGTGTCTTAGCCTCGTCACTACTTGGCCGAGGTTAGGCTCAGCACTTACTCAGTACATGGGGTCGGTTATATTGATGCTACACCTGCACTTCTTTATGTTGTGCAGATTATGCAGCCGTACCCGGAGGACATCATTAGTGGGAGTGTCTTCCAGCTTATCCTAGAGGCTTCAAGGTATACCCGTTGGCGTTCGTGGACCTTGGCGTCTCTTCCATCTCTTTGTCTTCACTTCTGTCTTGTTTCTCCTCTAGTTTCAGAGGCAACTATGTATTCTCCTTTTAGACTTGTATTTAGCACTCTTACAGACAGTTCGTGAGTTTGTGACTCCAGGTTTTGGAAAGATTTACGCGTTTTTGTATTATGTTGTCCTTATTTAGCTAGAAACCATATTTATTTCCGCTGTTAAATTATGAACCATTTAGTTTATCCTAGTAAATTGATGTTGATACGCTAGTTTATCTATACACGTTGGCCTGTCTAGCAAGTTCAACGTTAGACGCCATCACGGCCCGATGGTAGGATTTTGGAGCGTGACAAGAAATAGGTATTTATTGATAGAAAATACTTTTAAAATATTTATTGTAAATTATTAAGTACAAATAAATTAATTTTAAAAAAGGGAGGGTCAAAATTGGTCGTATACAACCACCATTAACATCCAAACCAAGAATCGGAAATAAGAATCCATCTTTTATCTTCTAAACTTCATAACTTCAACAAACACGTCTGAATAATGCTTAAACATTCCGTATTCCAGTCAAACTTTGCACATAAGTTCCAATCAAACCAACAAACCTATCCAAAGTTTCGAAACACCAATCAAAACCTGGTAACATCCAAGTCAACTTCCGATCAAACCTATAAACTTGCCAAACCTTCCAATTACCAACTTCCGAGAAATAGAGCCAAAACCTCCTAGGAACCTTCAGATCCAAATTTGAGCATATGCCTAAGTCCAAAATTACCATACGAACCTATTGGAACCATCAAACCATCAATCTGAGACCATCAACTCAAAAGTCAAACTTTGATCAAGTCCTCCAATCACTCTCAAACCTTCACGAAGCCAAACTAACTACTCTCGCAAGGTACAAAATGACAAACACATACAAGGGAAGAATCAAATAAGGGAACATGGCTCAAATATACAAAATGATCATCCAAGTGTTATATTCTCTCCTTCTTAAGCAAACGTTCATACTCGACCAAGTTTAGAGCCATACCTGAAAAGCCAAAAAGATGAGGATATTTGTTCCGCATATCTGAATCGGTCTCCTAAGTAGCCTCCTCAATTGGTTGACCTCTTCACTAAACTTTCACTGATGCAATATCTTTCGACCTCAGCTTCCGTACCTGCCTGTCCAAAATGGCCCCTGACTCTTCTTCATAAGCCAAATTCTTATCCAACTACATTGAGCTAAAATTCAACACATATGACTGATCTTCATGATACTTCTAAAGCATGGAAACATGAAATGTCGTGTGAACTCCTGACAAGCTGGGTGGCATTTGTAGGACACCTCACCAACTCTCTCCAAGATCTCAAATATACCAATATATCGAAGCCTCAACTTGTCAAATCTAATCACGTCCTTCATAGGCAAAAATTTAAGAAGAAACTCCTCACCCTCCATAAATGCCACATCACGAACCTTCTGGTCCGCATAACTCTTCTGTCTCGATTGAGCTGTGCGAAGTCTCTCCTAAATCAACTTTACCTTCTCCAAAGCATCACGAGCTTCACCAGGCTCGAACCAATCAACCGGAGAATGACAATACCTCTCATATAATGCCTCATATGGAGCCATTTGGATACTAGACTGGTAGCTTCTGTTGTTGAAAAACTCTATTAAAGGTAGAAACAGATCCCATAACCCTCCAAAATCAAGAATACACGCCCTCAACATATCCTCCAAGATCTGAAGGGTCCGCTTATATTGCTAATCTGTTTGAGGGTAAAATGCAGTACTCAACTTCACCAGCATGCCTAACTTACACTGAACAGCTCTCTAAAAGTGAGATGTAAACTAAGTGCCACGATAAGAAATAATAGAAATAAGTACAACATGCAAGCGAATAATCTCTCTGATATAGATTTGAGCCAACTTCTCTGAAGTGTAGGAAGTCATAACCGGAATGAATGCACCGAGTTGGTCACACTATCTAGAATGACCCAAACGGCATCAAAATTCCTCAAAGTATGTGCCAACCCTACCACATAGTCCATAGTGATGTGCTCCGACTTCCACTTAGGTATATCAATCTTCTAAAGAAAACCACCCAATTCCTAATTCACATACTTGACCTGTTGACAATTCAAACACCGTGAAATATGCCTTACAATGTCCTTCTTCATCGTTCTCCGCCAATAATGCTGCTTCATATCACGATACATCTTTGTAGTGCCTAGGTGAATAGAATACCACAAGTATGAGCCTCCTCGGGAATCTACTCTCTAAAACCATTGACATTAAGAACACAAATCTGACGCTGAAGTCACAATAAACCATCATCATTAATAGTCATCATTCTAGCACCACCTCGTTGCACTGTGTCCTTAAGGACAAGAAATTGTGTATCTTCATGTTGGAGCCTTAATGCGCTCAAAAAAGAACGACTGTGAAATAACACAAGCAAGGAATCTTCTAGGCTAAAATATATCCAATATTTCCAACTTATTGTCCAACGCCTGAACATCAATAGCCAAAGTCATCCCCACACCTGGAGTAAATTCCAAACTCTCCATACTCGTTGCCTTGCTACTCAAGGTTTCTGCTACCATATTAGCCTTTCCCGGATGATATAAGATAATGATATCATAATCCTTTAACAACCCTAAACACCTATGTTGCCTCAAATTAAAATCCTTCTACTTGAACAATTGCTGAAAACTTTGATGATCAGTGTAATCCTTACATGACATTCCATATAAGTAATGCATCCAAATAGTAAGCGCATGCAAAATAGCTTCTAACTCCAAATTATGTACCGGGTAATTCTTAAATCATAAAGCCTCAACTAAAGGGATGCATAGACGATCACCCTATCATATTCATACTCATGGACTGGTAAAAGTGACATGCTAAAATATATGCATATGCAAAGTGCGCTATCATAGCTCAAAACACATAAATACATCATGAAAGTAGCGATTATTAGGTTAAGTTAGGAGATTAACCTCAATGTAACCTCAAACATGGCTCAAATAGCTCACAACATAGGTACAATATCATAACCATCAAAGCATGATGCTTAGCAATCAACTCAAGCCATATCATAGCTTAAGCACAACACCGAGTATGAATAAATACCATGGTGCACGCACATGGACTCAACAACACACATGTGTGCCATCCATATCACGTAGCTATCACAAATAACTTAGGCAACTAGTGCCTCAAAAATATTAGGTAAGATACATACCTCAAGCGAGCTAAATCGATACTCTAGAAGCGTCATCTCATTCAATCAACCTCTGAACAGCTTGAAACTATCCAAAAGCAACTCAAATCATTAAATAATGCGATAGGAATCAAAACCCTACTATAAAGGTAAAATATTTTAAAAAAATACTCAAAGTCAACAAAAAATATAACCCGAGTCCGCACCTTGGAACCTGGTAAAACTCATAAATTTCGACAATCCATTTGAATACGAATTCAACCATACTAATTTCAGTCAAATCCGACTCCAAATCGATGTTCAAAACTCATTTATTCTCTTTAGTAAAGTTTAGACAAAACCCGCTGATCTCTCTTTAGATTCATAATCAAAATGTCAAAATCAAAGATGGAATCATGTAAAATCCGAGTCAAAATTACTTATCTCAATCCAAGTGGTATAAATCCCCTCCAAAATCGCTCAAATTCGAGCTCCAAATCTCAAAATGTCAATAAAATAGCTTAACCCTCGAATATATGAGGTCTTCCCAGGCTTCTCAACATCTTCGAGCAAAAAAACCTCTTCCGTGCATCGCATCTACGACAAATGGTTCGCATCTACGACAAATGGTTCGCACCTACGAGTTCCACTCAATGCCCGGCTATTCGCACCTACGGCACCCACGGAGCTGCATTTGCAAAAAATAAATCGCAGATGTGCAATCACTCAGATCCCATCCAGTTTGCTTCTGCGCCCACACGTCTGCCTCTATGAACACCGCACATGCGCCCAAATTTCCGTAGGGTGACTGCACTAGATCCTTACCAAAAACCAGCTCTAACAAATATAATCCAAAATGATCTAAAACCCTTCTGAAACTCGCACGAGCCCCTCGGGACCCCGTCCAATCATATCAACAAGTCCCAAAAATATAACATGGAACTACTCGAGGCATCAAATCCCACAAAATAATATCAAAATCATGAATCGCACCTCAACTCAAGCTTAATGAACTATGTCAATTTTAAAATTTTAAACTTACATCGAACACGTCTAACCAACTCGGAATCACCTCAAATTTTGCACAAAAGTTCCTAATGACATAACGAACCTATTTCAACTCGGGGATTAACAAATTAGAATCCGATAATATCGAAGTCAACTCCCGATCAAATCTATAAACTTTCCAAACCTTTATATTGCCAACATTCGTTGATTAGGGCCAAAACCTTCAAGAAACATCTAAATACAAATTTGGACATACACCCTAGTCCAAAATCATCATATGGACCTAATTGGATTTGTATCATGAAAAAATTCATACACTGTTGGTAAATTTAATAGTATATAACAGGTCATTATATCTTATATGTCTTCACGTCAGACTTACTATGAAATGCTACCTATGAGGGAGGCTTAATATAAGCAGTTTTTGGCTTACTACGTGCTTGATAATACTGAAAGTGATTAATTTTAAGCCAAATACTAATAAGTCAAAATCATCCAAAAGCCATAAGCTGATCATCACAAGTTACAGTTATAATGTAAGCACTTTTAATTTGACTAAGATTTTATTTATTTATTCAACTTGTTTTAGCATCTCCAAAATACTCTTCCAAAATGGAACTCCTTATTCCTCTTCATCACATTTCTTTGTTTATACTTTTTCATGTAATGATACAGTCAATATTGTTCTTTTTGTGAGTGGTTTATTAGTATTAGTTATACAAATCTTGATATATGATTGTTTATCATTACTTAATGTTTATCAGTGATCGGTTACGCTAACACTTGCAGCCATAAACTTGCTAAGTTTGCTTTATTGCTAACATATAGAGTATTGGAGTAAAATGGTATAGGATGTTAGTTAGTTAGTTGGGTTAGTGGTCACTTTGTAGATAACAGAATTTAGGATGTTTTATTATTATTATTATTATTATTATTATTATTTACATTAGTTTGTACCATAATTAGTTAGGTATCTGAGTTACAATAGGGTCACTTCCATACGCTTCTCTTTACATTCTCAAGGTCGATTATAATATGATAACAGGCATAGAGCTCGATTTGTGTGGATTTTCTGGTCAATTTAAGTGCACTATGTTATTTTATGCAGTTTCATGTGTTCTTCTTTGTCAGCTTTATCTGTTTCTCTTTGTTTGATCATCCATGCCAGAAGACAAAATAGATCATACTCATCATTTGATTATGCGACCTTCGTACAAACCTGGGTTGGTGTTGATTCTGATCTAGCTCACATGTGGATTGTGGAGTAGATCGATGCGGCTTGGTCTTAAGGCCAAGTGAAATCTAGGGTTCATCACAGGAACTTGCACTAAAGTATCGTTCAAGAATGCTCTTATAATAAGGATTGGGCTCACAAAAAACATATAAGCTATAGCGATATATTTAATTATTACTGATGTTAAAGAGAAATAATTAAAATTAATTAGTTTAGTTATATTTATTTAAAATTGTCATAAAAATAATGACATTTGATTAAAGTGACACAATATTAAGAGGTGTTTATCGATAATTACAATTAATAGTGGAAATTTTACCATATTTGTGATATTTCATTTTATTAAATAAATAAAAAAATTAGACTCGAATATTTTATGGCAGTTCACCGTATGTGGCTGCATTCTCTTCTTCTCATCTACCATATGGTTCCACCACACTATGCCGACGGTTCCTAATTCATCTCTACTAGGGATTTCTCTTATTATGGTTCTTTTTTCTGATATTAGTTTGTCATGTGTAATTGGTGCCATGTGCCTTCATAGACGAGAAGGAATATTGAGATTATTAAAATATTTTCATCTATTTTATTCATTTATACATGTATTGACCTATGACCAGATGGCGTTATATACGCATATTTATATGTATATGGGATATGGGAAAAAGGTACAGCGTTATATACGCACTACCACCTGATCAGTTGGTATATGTTGATGATGTTGCCCACAGTGATCGAGAAGATATGATGGGATGCCCTCAGAGGCTTGATGATGTTATGTACACCTATACCTATGCATGACATGACATTTATGCGCACGTGCATGACATTATAAATGTTTTAGAATTTACAAAGTTATTCATACTTACAGGTGGATTTCTTTATTTCATATTTCATCTACGTCTTTTATGTACTGATTTTCATGCCTTACATACTCGGTACATTATTCATACTAACGCCCTATTTCCCGGGGCCTGTGTTTTATGCCCGTAGGTGCAGGTAGGCAAGTTGACGATCCCCCTTCTTAGGATCCTTGATAAGCGGGAGTTCGCGCGCTCCACTTGATCCGGAGCTACTTTTGATTTTGGTACGATATGTTTGTATACATATATGGGTATGATGTGGCACAGTCCCGTCCTTGTACAGTTGTATTTTTTATTAGAGGTCTGTAGGAAGTTATGTATATTTGGATATTAGAGGTCTACAGACAGTTATGTCGGCTTCCAGTTTTGGATTTATAATTGTCTCTAGCAGCCTTGCCGGCTCGTCCACTATATTCCGCATGTATATGTACATATGTATTTTGGATAGGTTTCCCTCACGTATGTTATTCATGTTTATATCTTAAGACGCATGCTTAAGGATGTTTGACAGGTAGGACTCGGGAACCCGTCGCAGCCCATCGATTTGGGTCATGACAAAAGTGGTATTAGAGCAGTTCTGTCCTAGGGTTGTCTACAGACTGTGTCTAGTAGAGTCTTGTTTATGGATGTGTTGTGCACCACACTTATAAATAGGAGGATACAGGACATATAGGATGTTATCCTCTCTTCTTATCTTAGATCGTGCGATATAAGAGTTCATGTTCCTAATGATATGTTATATTTTCAGCGATGCCTCCAAACACTACAGCCGCCTAGAAGGGAAAGTTCGTGGCTGGTGATATTACTAATCGAGCGCCACAAGTTACCAGGGCTCAGGGAGAGTCTCATAATGAGGTTTCATCTTAGACTTCACATACCCCGCCCTCTCCAGGAGAGCTCCGAGGGGCACCAGCTTCAGCGCCCGCCCCTGTATGTTCAGCCCGTTAGCCAGATGCACCGGGTCAGGAGATGAGAGATGTTATTAAGCTATCAACTCTATTGTTAGCCGCACAGGCTCGACGTCAGGAAGTAGGTATTGGTCATGCAGATAGGTCCGTCAGTGCGAGGGTTCATGATTTCATTAATTTAGACCCTCCGGTATTCACTGGGGTAGATCCAAACGAGGACCCTCAGGTATTTATTGATAGAATGTAGAGGACGTTGAGGGTGATGAAGGCCACTGCAACTGATTCGGTTGAGCTAGCTTCCTATAGACTCCAAGATGTTGCAGTTAATTGGTACGAGACTTCGGAATTGTCCAGAGGTGAGAATGCCCCTCCAGCAGTATGGCAGGAGTTTACAGAAGCTTTTCTTCGTCATTATCTTCCACCAAAGCTTAGATGGGCGAGAGTTGATAGGTTCTTGACCCTTCGACAGGATAACATAAGTGTTCGAGAATACAATCTTCAGTTTGATTTGTTGGCTAGGTATGCTCCCACTATTGTATCTAAGATGGAGGATCGGGTTCACCAGTTTGTGATGGGGTTAGAGCCGCACTTTTTTAACGGTTGTATGTCGGTCTCACTTCAGCCAGACATGGATATTTCTCATACTCAGGCATACGCTCAGGGTGTAGAGGAACGTAAGCAGAAGTAGAGGGCCGATCGTGAGCATGATAGGGCCCAAAATAAGAGAGTGTGGTATTCGAGTCCTTCTAGTGAGTTTTGAGGTGGTCAAAGACCACAATACCTGAGGTATCCAGCCCAGCCATTGGCTAGCGCGCCCCCTCAGTTTGGAGGTAAGAGATTTGATCGTTCCACATATTCAAGGCCTGGTTAGAATATCAGGGCCTCAGGTTCTCAGTATAGGGGTGAGTCAAGTCAAATGAGGCCACCCTTGCCACGATGTGCTCAGTATAGTAAGCATCATGTCGGGCAGTGCCGTATGGGGTTGGGTGTTTGTTATACTTGTGGTTATCCATGCCACGTTACGAGGGACTGTCCGACGAGAGATGATCCAAGCATAGCTCAGTCAGCAGGATCTGTAACTGGTTCGTCATCATCAATACATCCCCTGGGTAAGGTTCACAAGCACCAATGAGTCGTGATAGAGGCAGAGGTGGACCATCTAGCTCGAGCAGTCCTCAGAACCGCATTTACGCATTGGCAAGATGACAGGATCAGGAGTCATCACATGATGTTGTTACATGTATATTATCAGTCTTCTTATATGATGTATATGCACTAATTGACCCAGGTTCCACCTTACCATATGTTACTCTGTTGGTTGCTAGTAAGTTTGGAATAAACCTGAATTGGTTAAACCTTTTGAGGTGTCTACACCTGTTGGGGACTCAGTGGTAGCTAAGCGAGTATATAGGGGTTGTATAATAGTGGTTCATAGTCGATCTACCGTAGCGGACATAATCAAGTTAGATATGGTAGAATTTGATGATATAATGGGTATGGATTGGTTGGCTTCTTGCCATGCCAACGTTGATTGTAGATCAAAGATAGTCCGATTTCAATTTCAAGGGGATCCCTTTTTGGAGTGGAAAGGTAATACGGCATCGCCGAGAGGTAGATTTATTTCCTATCTCAAGGCAAGGAAAATGATCAAAAAGGGTTGTATTATCATTTAGTTTGGGTTCAGGATGTATAAGTAGAGTCACCAACCATTCAGTCCATCCATGTGGTTAATGAGTATCCCGATGTTTTTCCCAATGAGCTTACGAGTCTTCCGCCAGAGCGAGAAATTGAGTTTATTATTAACCTACTACCATATACTCATCCAATATCTATTCATCCCTATAGAATGGCCCCTGCAGAGCTAAACGAGTTGAAGGAACAACTAAAGGACTTACTTGAGAAAGGCTTTATCAGACCTAGTACATCACCGTGGCACCTATGTTATTTGTGAGGAAGAAAGATGGTTCCTTATCGATGTGTATTAATTATAGACATTTGAATAAGGTGACGATCAAGAATAAGTACCCGCTCCCGAGGATTGATGATTTATTTGATCAGTTGCAAGGTGCCAAGTGTTTCTCAAAGATAGACTTGAGGTCCGGGTACTATCAGGTAAGGGTTAAGGAGAAAGATATTTCGAAGACAGCATTCAGGACCAGATACGGGCACTTTGAGTTTTGTGTTATGTCGTTCGGTTTGACCAATGCCCCAGCAGTATTCATGGATTTGATGAACCGTGTATTCAGGCCCTTTTTAGATCTTTTTGTAATTGTATTTATCGACGATATATTTGTGTATTCTCGTTCAGAGGCTAAGCATGCAGATCATTTGCGTACTGTGCTTAGAGTTCTACAAAAAGGGAAGTTGTATGCAAAATTCTCTAAATGTGAATTCTAGTTGAACTCTGTAGCTTTCCTTGGACATATTATTTCGAGTGAAGGTATCCAGGTTGACACACAAAAGATTGAGGCAGTAAAGAGTTGGCCTAGACCCACGACACCGACGAAGGTTCGTAGCTTTCTCGGTTTGGCAGGTTATTACGGGAGATTTGTAGAGAGATTTTCTTCCCTTTCAGCACCTTTGACAAAGTTGACTTAGAAGGGAGAAAAGTTGTAATGGACCGATGCTTATGAACGGAGTTTGCAAGCATTGAAGGACAGATTAACTTCAGTACCGGTTCTAACTCTCCCAGAAGGGACCGATGGTTATGTTATCTACTGTGATGCCTCGGGCATTGGATTGGGTTGTGTACTGATGCAGACTGGTAAGGTTGTAGCTTATGCTTCTATAAAAATAAGAATACGCGAGAAGAATTACCCAATCCATTTTTTAGAGTTAGCCGTAGTGATTCATGCACTAAAGATGTTGAGGCACTACTTGTATGGAATTCATGTTGATATCTATACGGATCATAAGAGCCTCCAGTATATCTTCAAGCAAAAGGAATTGAATTTACAACAAAGGAGAGGGTTGGAGATACTTAAATATTATGACGT
Organism: Nicotiana paniculata; assembly: GCA_005239505.1. NCBI lineage: Eukaryota > Viridiplantae > Streptophyta > Magnoliopsida > Solanales > Solanaceae > Nicotiana > Nicotiana paniculata. Next base: position 12,071 of record MDKI01080824.1, on the reverse strand, counting down.
TGATATTTTATACCATCCGGGGAAGGAAAACGTGGTAGCCGACGCCCTCAGCCGTAGATCTATGGGTAGCCTGTCATATTTACAGCCAGAGAAGAGGGGAATAGCCCATGAGCTTAATCAGCTAGCTAGCCTTGGAGTTCAGTTACTGGACTCAAGTGATATTAGAATTACTATTCAGGATACGACAACATCCTCTTTAATAACTGAAGTAAAGGAACGCCAGTACGAGAATCCTGTGTTAGTTCATTATAGGGATACAACTCCTCAGAAGGAGAAGACACCATTTGAGGTTACAAAAGATGGGGTCCTCAGATATCGAGGACGATTATGTGTCCCTAATGTTGCAGGGCTGTGTCGGCAGGTCATGGGAAAAAATCACTATTCTCGTTATTCTATCCATCCAGGAGAAACAAAGATGTATCATGATATCAAGGAAATATATTGGTGGGACGAAATGAAAAAGGATATAGCAGAATTTGTTGCTTAGTGCCCTAACTGTCAGCAGGTCAAGATCGAGCATCAAAAACTCGGTGGATTATTGCAGGCTATGGAGATTTCGACTTGGAAATGGAAGTAATCAATATGGATTTCATCGTAGGCTTACCTCGTACCCAGCGTAAGTTCGATTTGATATGGGTGATTTTTGACAGGCTTACAAAGTCAGCTCATTTTCTGCCCATTAGGACTACATATTCCGCAGAGGATTATGCAAGGCTTTATATTAAGGAGATAGTATAATTCCATGGTGTCCCCGTATCTATTATCTCGGATAGAGGAGCTCAATTTACAGCTAACTTTTGGAGGTCCTTCTAAAAAGGATTGGGGACTCAGGTAAGTTTTAGTACATCATTTCATCCCCAGACAGACGGAAAAGCTGATCATACTATTCAGACACTTGAGGATATGTTACGATCTTGTGTGATAGACTGCAAAGGTAGATAGGATGATCATCTGCCGCTTATTGAGTTCGCATATAATAATAACTACCATTCCAGAATTCAGATGGCTCCATACGAATTTCTTTACGGACCGGAATGTAGGTCACCTATAGGGTGGTTCGATGTCGAGGAAACTACATTAGTAGGAACATAATTGGTACAACAGGCAATCGAAAAAATTAAGCTTATACAAGAAAGGCTATTAGCAGCTCAAAGCTGTCAGAAGTTTTATGCGGATAATCGACGGCGAGACTTGGAGTTTCAGGTTGACGACTGGGTATTCCTAAAGGTATCACTGATGAAAGGTGTCACGAGGTTCGGTAAGAAAGGAAAACTTAGCCCCTGGTACATTGGACCATATAGAGTCATACGCAAGGTAGGCCAGGTAGCATATGAGTTAGACTTGCCTTCGGACTATACATCCAATCTTTCATGTGTCTATGCTCTATAAATGTATTGGAGATCCTTCTAGAATCATGCCAGTTGACGACGTTCAGGTCACAGAGCAGTTATCATATGAAGAAACTCCCATTGCTATATTAGATAGATATGTTCGGATTTTGAGAATTAAAGACGTAGCTTCGGTGAAAGTACTTTAGAGAAACAACTATGTGGAAGAAATGACTTGGGAGGCCGAAGAAGACATGAAGTCTAGATATCCTCACTTATTTCTTCTTCTAGAGGAGGGTCCGACTAAGACATTACAATCTTAAGGTACGTGTATGGATTCTTGTGTTAGTTATTGTCATTGGTCGTGTGAGGCCATTGTCGTTATTGATGATTGTGGTCCTATGTGGCATTGAATTGTTGAGTTTCTATAGGAGAAGTCAGTAGTAGTATTGTACAAAGGAGACTCTGCCAAATTTTATATAGATCCTGAGGAGCTGAACATTCGAGAACGAATGTTTCTAAGGGGGGAAGGATATTACATCTCGCATTTCGTACGTTAATGTTTCGTCTTCAATAAATCGACGTATACTCGGGGATTAGATTATCTTGAGGTTAACGTATTTATGCTATTTATAACAAGCGAAAAGTAAGTGCCATGAAGGATAAAGGGTACACGAATTAAAGAAAATGAGTTTCGTTGAAGGTTGTCGATTTGGGATAAAATACGATCCGAGCTATAATACCCGATATTTATGGACTAATGCCATACGAGGTACTACATGACCATAATAGTAAGGTGTACAAGGTATGTTAAAAGTGAGTAGTATTTTAAGTAAGTTGAGATAATTTTTAATTATGTGGATAACTGATTAATTATTGGGTAATGGGATATTACCTAATTAATTAGGGATATAGTGGATAAAAATTAAAGGGCATGAGGTGGAAGCCCCCCCCCCCATTCAAATTAAGTGACTCGTGATATAAAATGAAAGGTGGCCATATAAAGTGTCATACATTTGACACTTACGTAAAGACATTAGAAGTTTGGCATCTTGGGCTTCATTTGACCTTAAAGATAATCAAGAAGTAGTCTTATAATTTTCTCCATATTACAAACATTCAAAGGACGCGACCTCAATCCAACAAGATCTCAACAAGATTTCTTGAAACAGAAAAATTCCAACGAGAGTTCTTAGCATCTTAAGCAACGTGAGGTTCTGCGATTCTAAGGGAGTACGGTGCAACCTTTCCCAAGAATATCATACAGATTTTTCCGTAATCCAGGTATGTTAATGCTATCCTTTCTTTCTTTTTGGCACGATCCAAATGATACAGAATAAACGAGCAAACACACAGCTTTCATAATCGACTCTATTCATAGAAATACTAGGGGTCTCTATGTTCTTGATTGCCCATGTGACATATTATTATATATTCTGTTTATGGGTCTCAGAATAATACATAGTTGATAAAGTTTATGGGATATGGAAAAAGGTTACGGCGTTATATGCGCACCACCACATGATCAGTTGGTATATGTTGATGATGTTGCCCACAGTGGCCGAGACGATATGATGGGATGCCCTCAGAGACTTGATGATGTTATGTATATCTATACCTATGCATGACACGACATTTATACAAGTGTGCATGACATTATAAATGTTTCAGAATTTACAAAGTTATTCAGACTTACAGGTAAATTTATTTATTTCATGTTTCATCTATGTCTTTGATGTTCTGATTTTCATGCCTTACATACTCAGTACATTATTTGTACTGACGCCCTATTTCCCGAGGCCTGCGTTTCATGCCCGCAGGTACAGATAGGAAAGTTGACGGTCCCCCTTCTTAGGATCCTTGATCAGCGAGAGTTGGCGTGCTCCACTTGATCCGGAGTTGCTTTTGATTTTGGTACGATATGTTTGTATACATATATGGGTATGATGTGGTACAGTCCCATCCTTGTACAATTGTATTTTCTATTCGAGGTTTGTAGACAATTATGTATAGTTGGATATTAGAGATCTGTAGACAGTTATGTCGGTTTCCAGTTTTAGATTATAGTTGTCTATAGGAGCCTTGCCGGCTTATACTTACTAAGTGATTTAAAGTGCATGCAACATCGATAACCATAGGAAAGAAAAGGTAAAGTTGCCTAATAAGGATAGTACTAGCATTACTCATGTTAGTCGCATTTACTTGTCAGGTGATAAGAAATTATAAAATGTGCTTAACGTTTCTAATTTTAAGTATAACCTAATGTCACTATCCAAGTTAACTAGAGACCTGTCTTTCATTGCTACTTTCCTACCTTAACTTTGTGTTTTCAGGATTTCTACAATGGTAGGGTGAATGAAATTGGTAAGAAAAATGATAGATTATATTTTCTCAAAAGGAAGAGGAGCCAAATAGTTAGCAACTCATGTTAGTGCACCAGGGAGAGTTGGAGATTCAAGCAGCTTGTGGTCAAAAAGACTGGGACATGCTTCTATACTAATGATCTAAAATATTTTATTTTTTAAAAAATAAAGTAGATAGTGCAGTACAGAATATAGTGAAAAAGTTTCAGCTTTTACCTTTCCTAGAAGGTGCTAAGTTGAAACTACGATATCATGGCAGAGCCAAAGTTTGGACTATGAAAATAGATTTTGTTTTGATTTTTTTCTTTGAAAACTAACCCTTGAATCCAAAAGAGTTAGATGTGTACATTGTTATACTTATTGAATATAAAATTTTAGTTGACCAAAAATGTTCTCTTTTGTCCTTTAGCAAAGCAATCTAGATTGTGTTTCCTAGTAGTAAAACAAAAATCAATAAACCATTTCAACTGATGCAAATGGATGTAGGGGGACTTGTAACGACCCACCAGGTCATTTTGTCCATTTGCATTTTGTTCGGTGGTTTGAGGTTATGAGTAGCTTCATATGGTGTATTATGGCTTACGTGTATCGTCGGTTTTGATTTTCGAGTGGTATGGGATTGATTTGGAAGAATGATTCTCCAACTAGGAAGCTTTAAGTTGAAAGAGTTTACCATGATTTTTGTGTACTTAACCTTGGATCAGATTTTTATGGTTTCATTAGGTCCGCATGTTGATTTTGTACTTAGGCGTATGCCCGGGTTTACATTTGGATGTTTCTAGAAGGTTTGGCAAAAATTTGCAATTTGAAAATTTAGAAAGTTCATAGGTTCGATTGTTGACTTTGATATTATTGGGTTTGGATTGTTGTTCCGGAAGTTATGATTTTTTAATTTTGTTATTTTGTACTTATGTGCAAAGTTTTGTCGGATTCTGAATTATTTAGTCTTGAATCGGACGCTTGGTTAGAAGTATGAACTCAAGAGATTAATCTTGATTAATGATCTGTGATCTTGATTATTTTGTGTGATTTGAGGCCTTGATTAGGTCAATGTTTTATTTTGGGACTTGTTCGTACGTTGGTCCCGAGAGGCTCAGGTATTTTTCAGATTAATTTCAGACCATTTTTGTCTTGTGTTGCAATGCTGGTTTTTCTGGTGTGGTATATGAGCATCGCGTTCGTGGCCAAGCTTTCGCATTCGCGGAGAAGAAATGTGGAAAGCGTGATTTTATGTATTGCATTCGCCGTCGAGGACATCGTTCATGAAGGGTCTTTGCATGAAGTTCTATGCATTCGCGAAGGTAGGATCGCATTCGCGAAGGAAGATTGAGAGCTGGGAGTAGTTACGAGCCGTTCGGAGGTCAATTCGAGCGGGATGGTGCTTATAGAGTATCGTTTTGGCTTGTCTTACCTAAACTTGGTTGAGTCACTATTTGCATGAGTTATTTTTAATAGTTACGTTCTATGGGGTGGCGCACATGTGTGGGGTTGAGCTCATGTGCTTGCACCGAGGTATTATTCATGCTCAGGGTAGTGCTTAGGCTATGATATGCTTTGAGTTGATTGCTAAGCTTCGTTCTATGATGTTTCTCCTATTTGTACCCCCATTTTGTGAGCAATTTTTACCATGTTTGAGGTGACATAGAGGTTAATCTCCTGATTGAACATGATAATTGCTACTTCCATGATATGATTGCCTGATTTGAGCTATGATAGCACACTTTGCACATGCATACACCTTAGCATTTCACTTATATCAGTCCAGGAGTATGAAATTTGATGTTCATTGATTATGTACATGTATTCTTGTATATATACTTTCTGTGTGATATGATTTGGACTAGTATCATGTGACCACACCGAGAGAATTATGATATTGAGCATGTGACCACACCAGGCGGATTGTAATATTGAACCTGTGACCACGTTGTGCAGAGTATAATATTGAGCCTATGACCATGCCGGGATAATTGTGATATTGAGACTGTAACCACGTCAAACGGATTCTAATATTGAATCTGTGACCACACTGAGCTTATTATGATATTGAACATGTGACCACACCTGGTGGATTGTGATATTGATCCTGTGACCACACCGGGCGAATTGTGATAGCACGTGAGTTGTCCGTGCAGGGTGTGAATATGGATCTATCCCTCTAGGTTTACCCTCTCATGTTTATTCTTGATGGTGTACACACGGATTGTAAGAAACCGATGGATTTCTGGTTAATGTGGGCTTTGGGAAAGCCGATCAGTGTTTTGGTTCGATTATTGAAATTCTGATGTGGAACTTAGAGCCGTATTGTGGTTTCTATTTGGATCGGGTTGCATACCGCAACAGATTGGTATTTGATTATTGTATTTCTTCTCTACTTGCAATTTTCTTGTATGTATTCATGATTTTGATACATCTCTTCTCTATTTGCTAGCTCCGGGTTGTATACATGCCTTGGTGAATATCTTCTTTATATGCCACTGTAACGACCCGGTCTGTCGTTACGTAGAACTTGCATTTTTATTGTTGTCATTGACTTGTCATGTATTAGTTATTCTATTATTGATGTGTTAGAGTCGATAGGCTTGAAATCAGAATGGTTAAATGAGAATTCAGTAACTTAGTCTTTAAAAATAGCCTTAGAGTTGGAAAAGTCAACTGAGAGTTGACTAATTGGAAACGACCTCGGAATGTGGATTTTATGGATCGGATAGCTTCGTTAGGGGATTTGGGACATAGGAGTGTGCTCGGAATATTTTTTTGATGTCCGGTGTAGAATTAGGCTAGAATTGGCGAAAGTTAGTTTTTGGTGATTTCCGGTCGGCAGTGGAAAATAGGCTATCGGGGTCGAAATGGAATTCCGACAGTTGGAACAGGTTCGAATGTCATTTTGGATATGTCTGCCAAATTTCAGGTTAATCGGAGTTGTTTTGGGTAGTTTCGGCATCGTTGGAGGATTTTAGAAATTTCAAAGTTCTTAGGCTTGAATTTGATGGGATTTTGGTGTTTTAATGCTATTTTTAGTGTTTCGGGAGTGCAATTAAGTTTGAATGATCATATATGAGGTGTTGGTATGTTCGGTTGGGGTCCCGAGGGGCTCGGGATAGTTTCGGATGGTTAACGGGAGTTTGGAATGATTTTTTTGTCAATGTTGAGGTTCTGTTACTGGTGTTTTCGCACCTGTGGATGGGGAGTCGCAGGAGCGGACGTGGCACCGCAAGTGCGGAAGTTGGCTAAGTTCTTGGAATTTTCCGCAGGTGCGTGTAAGTGGTCGCAGGTGCGGACCCACTGGACAGAACGTATAAAAACGTGCCTTCGCGAAATTTAGCCATTTTCTCAATATTTCATTCGGGTTTGAAGCTTTTGGAGGGATTTTGAAGAGGGGATTCGACCAAGGTAAGATTTTTGGACTCTAAACTCGTTTATATGTGATTAAAGGTGGGAATAATGGTGGAAATTAGGGAAAAATCAGTGTAAATTGGGGTATTAGGGCTTTGGACTCCGGATTTAGTGTTCTTTATATGTACGGACTCGTGAGATGATGAAGAACAGTTTGGTATAAAAAATTCTGAATTTCGGGACGTGGGCCCAGGGGTCGGGTTTTGACCAATTTCGAGATTTTTGAGTATTTTGATACATTTCGATTGGGATTAGTTCCTTAGCATGTTATAATGATATACATCTGATTGTTGGTAGAATTGGAGCACTCGGAGGCCGAATTTAGAGGCAAGGGCATTGCGGAGTAGTGTATTAGCCGGTTTTGAGGTAAGTAACGCTTCCAAACTTGGAACTGAGGGTTCGAAAACCCAAACTATTTGATATTTTATATTAATTAGGGTGACGCACTCGCCAAGTGATGGGCATGCGGGCGTTTACCGAATAATTGTAGCCTGGCTCATCCCATGGAACTGTCTACTGGTTATCCCAGATTAATATTCTACTGTGAAGGTGGTAATTACCTTGAACGAAATAGAAATCATGCTAAGTATAAATGTTAAGGATTCACGCCGATGTGCTTATACCGGAATGGTCGATTATTGCTGTTTCTATCTATGATTATTTCTTTCATGTACTCAGTCCTGTTATAGTATATGTTTCATGCCTCAGTCTCGTAAGTTTCTAGCTTATTCTATATTATCATTGTTTCGAGCTGATTTTCATATGTTAGAGCATTGTGAGTGAGACTGGAAGGTACTGACTGAGTGAGGTTTGGAGCCTGGTTTTGAGACAGTTATGAGGTCGGACTACACACAGCAGCGGTCCTGAAATCATGCCTTCGTTGGCCCTATATAGCGCTTGGGCTGAAAGGAGCCCCTCCGGAGTCTATACACCCCCAGTGAGCGCATAGATATTCCGGAGATGGATTTCTCCGTGGTTATTATGTTCCAGAGAGGGATTCCTCCATGATTATTATGTTCCGGAGATGGATTTTCTCTGTGGGGGCTGGATCGCCCTTTTTCCTCAGTACTTGGTGACTGTGTCACTTGTGTTTATGTAATATCCGGGATGGACTTCCCCGGGCCTGAAGGCCGTATTCTAGTACTGAGTGGACCACCTTATGAGAGCTTGATTAATGAGTACACCTCATTCTTGATCCTATATGAATGCATGCTAGGATGCAGAGTTACAGACATATGTTGATGCATCGTGTTTAATTCCTGATGTATTACTGTCCTGTCCAATTTATATACTGTTGTTTGAATTATCGGAGGTTTAGTCCGTCACTACCTCTCAGCCCGTAGTTTGGTTTTGTTACTACTGAGTTGGTGTACTCATGTTACCCCCATGCACCTTATGTGCAGATACAGGTACATCGAAATTTAGCTCAGGTCAGGGAGCATAGCAGTTTCATCAGAGTTGACGAGGTAGCAGCTGGCGACCGTGATCTCGTCTTCTCTTTCCTTTCTACCTGTCATATTTATTTTCAGACTATGTAGTCATTTCTTTGGTTGTATTAAGTATTAGCAGCTCATGATTGTGTGACACTGGATCCGAGGTTAGTAGGATTTGGTCTTTTGATTTCATAAACTGATTTTCCCAAAAATATTGGATTTATTATTATTATTATTATTATTATTATTATTACTATTATTATTATTATTATTATTATTATTATTATTATTATTATTATTGATTTTAGAATTTGCTAAGAATGGGCATCTTATGGGAAAATGATATTTAGTTAGATACAATGGGTGGCTTGCCTGGTTCCACGACAGGCGCCATCACGACTCCGAAAATGGGTCGTGACAAGTTGGTATCAGAGCGCTAGGTTAAATAGGTCTCACAAGTCATGAGCAGGTTTAGTAGAATTTTGCGGATCGGTATGGAGACGTCTTACTTATCTTTGAGAGGCTGCAGAACCTTTAGGAAAAATCTCACATTCTCGAACTCTTGTCGTGCGAATCCATTGATTCAACCCGAAGCGTAATTCTTTGAACTCCTTTCATGTATTCAAACGCGCACATGAGCGCTCGGTATCAGCCGTGCACCGATAGTTTATGACTTCCATGAATGGGATGTGATTTTAGCATGCCTGGGGCTAGTCTGGAGGACTTGAGGCCGGATCTTTGTCTGTAGCATGAGTGCCGAGGTTTCATTTGTGTGAGCATATGTATTGGGGACTTATAAGTCTGTTGGTATCCTTATTGATGGAACCTTGTGACTAGATGACTACGTGGCGAGTTTGATTGATAGTTAGATGTGTTCAGGTTGTTTGATTGTGACAAGAATGGACTAGCGGGAAATGTGGCAAGAACCATTAAGTATTTGACGTTTGTATTGAGTTAGGATATGGCTTCGAGTTGTGAGTGTATAGAAAGACCTCTCGTGTGATTTAGTTAGGGAGTGAAGTAGATTTTTCTGTTGTGTTATGAGTTCCTGGTGATGTCTTTTGGGTTGACCAATGCCCCAGCAGCGTTCATGTATTTGATTGACGGTGTATTCAGCCGTGTTATAACTCATTTGTTATTGTATTTATTGATGGCATCCTGCCGTACTCTCGTAGCCAGGGATAGCATACTCAACATTTGATGATGGTATTACAAGGGTATAGGGAGGAGAAGCTTTGTGCAACTTTCTCCAAGTGTGAATTGTTGGCTTAGTTCAGTAGCAATCTAGGGACACGTGGTGTCCAGCGAAGGTATCTATGTGGTCAGATGAGTGTGAGTGGAGCTTCCAGAAGCTCAAGAATTCCTGGACCACAGCTCCAGTGTTAGTATTGCCATCAGCTTCAAGTTCTTATACCGTTTATGGGATGTCTCGAGGGTAGGCAGTGGTTGTGTTCTACTGTAGGAAGGTATAGTGATTGTGTAATAGCTATGATATTCGGAAGTGTATAGGGAGATAACATTTTGAGATTTAGCAGGTAGGGGTATCTCCTGCGGGTGTCCTGAGGTGTGTGACCCTTGTGTTTATCTATAGTAAGTTCTCTCTATCAGTAAATGATGCATGTTGCAATTGAGTTTAGATTGCTAGTGGGAGTTGGACTGACCATCACAATGGTGGATGCGAGATGTGCAATTAATGTGAGTGTTAGATGGTTTGGGTCATATAAGCTTATGGAGGATTTAGTTGAATACCACCCCAGCATGGTGGCAGTGATAATGTGTGGGCATAGTCTTGTTTGTCGTGATCCTTGGCTTTGAGTCAAGTGCGGGAGTTCGTTATTGATAAGTTGATTACATGATTATGTGTTGTATTGGTTTCGTTTTGAGGTATGTTGGTGAATCAGTTATTGCCCTGCAAAGGTGGAGTCTGGGAATGGCTCGCGTAACGGGAAATTCTTCGATACAAGTTGTAATGTACCTTACAGATAATGGAATTTATCGAATGATTGAGTTGTACTTGAAAGGGTAGTGTGTGCAGTGTATGAGTTTGATTGTTTCTCCAAATGTGTGGATTACTTTCCTAGTATGTGGATTGAAAGCGGGGTCAGGTCGTTCTGTTTACTTGGTTAGTGTAATTGAAATTTCGTAGAGTAAATGGTGTTCGAGAACGGTTCAGACGGATTCAATGTTATATGTAGTGATCGAGGATCTTCAAGATGTGAGAAGGGCTAGATCTGAGATTACGGGAAAGGTGTCAAGGATTGTGGTGTATTTGCATTATCATGGATTCTATCCACCGGTATCAGGAAAGTGAAGGTAATGACTTTAAATTCGTAGGAAGTCTCTTTAGGGTAAGTATTTCTAATGTGGTGCATTTGGGGATAATGGAGGGAGTATTCAGCGGCCTATGAGCCTTAGACGGTATTTTGTTTTTTTACTTGGGTTTCGTGCGGTGAGTCGGGATTGAGAATTGTGGTGTTATGGCAAGAAGGAGTATCAATTCGAAGGTAAGTCAGAAGGAACTTAAATAAATAGGACAGCTTGGTAGTAGGTCGGATCGGGATGATAAGGTATATGGTTAGTTCTTTGGGTGTTTATAAGGAAATGAGTTGTTACAGGTGTTTATTAGCAATTCTCTTAGAAATTGGTGGCATGTGTAGCTTGGTTGAGTTAGGAGGATTCAGTCCTGACGGTTTGGTGTTGTATAAGTGTGATTCGGCAGTTCTTGATGGTTTCTACCATGGTTGGAGATGTATATTTCTACGGGCGTGAGGGCCAGGTGATGTATAGTGATTTTGTTCTAGATGGGATCGAATGGAAAATTCTTGGCTAGTTGAGTACGTAGTTGTTGTGGCTAGGAAAGGAGCATGAAGTTCTCATATTTATCATAGGTTTTCATGGCGTATGCGGTATTTTGTGTATGGTGGAGAGTGGCATATGTGAGGTCACGGTTCAGTTTTTGGAAGGAAGGTTGGAACTGGCAGTTTTAGATGATTAGGTAAAGAATACCACTATTGGGTGGCTGGGTGAGAGTATACATTCATAAAGGACAATGTATTCAAAGCAATGTATTTAAATAGGGTGCTTCATTGGTGTTACGACGCTCTCCCATCGGATCGACTGCTGGTATTTAAGGTTTCTTGGCGACATAGAGGAATTATGGGGGTATCCCTCACGGAATGATAAAGTATTAGGGGCGTGTTATACATTCGAGCGGTGGAATTGGGATCAGATATGGTAATTGGTGCGCCTCCTGGATTTTGAGACTGGGAGTTTTCATGAACATATTATTTTTGTAGTTGTGAACTACGAGGATGAGAGCAAAGCTAGTTAGGTGTTAGTATATGTCATGATTCAGTCATTATGAACGTTCGGAGAGTTATTACCTGTTGTGGGTGACCAAAGTTGACTTAGAGTTATTGGCAGGCCGGTATGGGTGTGTGGTTTGCACCGAGTCGGAATTGTTGACTCCGAAATGCTACTGTTGAGGGATTTATCACGCTCAACTATGTCTTATAGAAAGACTAAACGGGCGCTGCAAATATAATCTGGGG
>MDKI01091634.1:0-14808 GCA_005239505.1 Nicotiana paniculata | reverse complement strand
TTAGAAAATTTACTTACATAGATGCTATTATAATCTATTAAAAGTAATTACCTAGTTAATATATTTTTTGTAAAGATTATGCTTATAGTTTATAATTATTTGTAATAATTTTATAGTTAAATAAAATAAATATTATAGTTAATAATAGTTTTTTTTATAGTTTATAATAATTTTTTATAGCTTATAATATTTTAAGAAATAAAAACAAAAAAAAAGAATTTAGTTTTTTTGAAACAAAAAAACAAACGACCAAAGTTAGTCAGTTTTTGGTCAAACAGTCAACACTTATGTATCGACCAAAATTACCGACCAACGTTGGTTGGTAATTCTTAAAACAAAATTAAATAGTGGGTTCTCCCCCATTTCTCTTATTTTCTTTCCCAAAATTTCCCTCACTCCTCCCTCAATACGTTCCCCTCTCCTTCTCTATTTCCCTCACACAAATCCCATTCCCCACCCCGCGTAGCCACCGCCCATCGCCTGCCGTCGCCGTCGCCGGGCGCTGCCACTGCACTGCCGCCCCTCTCCTTTTCCACCTAAAAATTCTAGGTTTGAATTACAACTCATTTCTTCGTTATTTCTAGGTTTTGTTTCAATTATTTAAACATTGTATTTTATTGTTTCAATTATTTGAACATTGTATTTTATTGAGGACTAGGGTTTAGGTCTTGTTTTAATTAGTTTTATTAACTAATTAGTTTAATTAGTCTTGAATAGTTTAGTTAGAATTGAATTATATTTTGTATTGTCTTGAATAGTTTAGTTTGAATCTAGGGTTTAGGATTTGTTCTTGTGAATCGAATTGAACTTTTAGGATATGCATTGAACCTTTTGGATATAATTGAACTTTTAGTTTATGAATTGAACTTTTTAGTTTATAAATTGAAATTTTAGGATATGAATTGAACTTTTAGGATATGAATCGGACCTTTTGGATATGAATTGAATTTTTAGTTTATGAATTGAACTTCTAGTTTATAAATTAAAATTTTATGATATAAATTGAACTTTTAGGGTATGAATTGGACCTTTTGGATATGAATTGAATTTTAGCTTATGAATTGAAATTTTTGGACATGAATTGAACCTTAGTTTATGAATTGAAATTTTAGGATATGAATTGGACCTTTTGGATATGAATTGAACTTTTAATTTATGAATTAAAATTTTAGGATATGAATTCAACTTTTAGTTTATGAATTGAGCTTTTAGATTATAAATTGAAATTTAGGATATGAATTGAACTATTAGGATATAAATTGAAATTTTAGGATATGAATTGAAGTTTTAGTTTATGAATTGAAATTTTTGGATATGAATTGAACTTTTAGTTTATGAATTGAAATTTAGGATATGAATTGGACATTTTGGATATGAATTGAACTTTTAGTTTATAAATTGATATCTTAGGATATGAATTGAACTTTTAGGATATGTATTGGACCTTTTAGATATGAATTGAATTTTTAGGATATGGATTAACTAAAAAAAGATTAGGATATGAATTAAATAAATTAATTTGTTCTTGTTTTATTTATATAGACGGAACATCGTACTTCGATGTACAAAAGGAATTATCCTAATCGGCGGGGATTGCGGGAGGATTTTGTAGAAGTGGTTGATGAATTTATTAGACATGTGTGATGACCCAAAAAGTCATCTCTCATTTTACAAGTCAAAATGGTGTTCCGAGGCCTTGAAAACCTCCTTTTATTTCACCTCATTTTGCGTGCACAGCTCGAGCGTATAGCCGGGAAGATTTTATATGAAAAACTGAGAAAAATGCTAGTTTTGCCTTTAAAATTGAATTTAAGTTGACTTTGGTCAACATTTTGTGTAAACGGGCCCGAACCCGTGATTTGACGGTCCCGGAGGGTCCGTAGAAAAATATGGGACTTGGGCGTATGTCCGGAATCGAATTCCGAGGTCCCAAGCCCGAGAAATGAATTTTTGAAAGAAATTATTTTACTGAAATTATAAGAGTTTTTGGAAATTTGGTTATATTTGAAATTTATGGTATCGGTCCCGTATTTTGGTTCCGGAGCCCGGTACAGGTTCAATATGATATTTACAACATGTCTGTAAAATTTGATAAGAAACGGAGGTCGTTTTACGTGATTCGGACCCGTATTTTGTAAAATTTGAGACTTTGAAAGTTTTGAGATTTTTCTTTGATTTCTATGCTCAATTCGTTGTTTAAGATTGTCACGACCCCAAATCCTAACAGGCCATTCTGGCGCTTATCGTGGAACTAGGCTAGCCAAGGATCACATTACTTACGCATTTGTCTGATTATGATAATTCAAAATTTAATAATAACATGAACCATAACATAAAAATAATTTATTTAAGTCTTAGCGCCCCAATAATAGTCTAAACAACTCTAAACAAAATCTCCCAAGACTGGAGTCAACCTGGTCACGAGCATCTACGAAATAAAACTAACTCTACTAATGGCTCAAATAAAGTCTAGGAATGAAATGCTAAAACTAAATAAGGAAGGAAAATGGAGAAGATGTGGACGCTGGACAGCTACCTCGAAATCCCGTAACTGCTGCTAACGAGCTGAGACAGCTATTGCTCCGGACCGTTACCTGAATCTATGCACAGAGGCACCGGGAGTAATGATGAGTACGCCAACTCAGTTGTAATGAAAATAAATCACAGTTTGAGAAATATAAAACGCACAACACAGGTACACCAAATCACAAAACCAGTAAATCACCAAGTCACCATAAAGTATTCATCAAATACATAAGTTCAAAAACTAAATTCCAAAATTTTTTTTTTTTCAAAACAAGTATAACATCAATATATCTCAGTAAAAATCAGTTTGAAAAACAAAGTGAATCATAGTTCGAAAACTCAGTAAAATTATCATAAACCTGCCCCTCGGGCCAAAATCATTTCTCGAATCCTTTGCCCATCAGGAATCCTCACAGTCACTCAATATCATCCCATCAGGCATCTTCACAATCACTCAGCATAAGCCCGCGGGCATCACTCATTAGGTACCTGCGCTCACTGGGGGTGTGTACAGACACCGGAGGGGCTCCTATAGCCCAAGCGCTATAACAAGACACGTCATGACATAAATCACTCATAATATAGGCCTGCTGCGTCATTCATATCATAGAATCATCACAATATAGGCCCGCAGCCTCACTCAGTCAGACACTCTCAATTTTCCCTTCATGCCATAAATATACCGGGTTCTCGACCCAAAACAGTGTTTCATTTTCAAGAAATATTTTCAAAATACTCTGAGTGTCAAAACAATTATCAAGAAAAGACTGAGTGAAAATCATAACATATCAAGTGAGGAAAAATAGTAAAAGCAGCCCCAAGGGGTAAACAGATCGGCACTAGGCCCTAAACGTGGCTTACAACCTAAATCATATCAAAATATATTAATACTATTAAGCATATTCTTAAAAATCAGTTTCACAACTCAATAGTTGCCTAAATAGGGAATATATTTCCAAAGTTTCAATCTTTGCATTCCAAAACCCGTGAAAAGGTGCATAGTCCGGGGTTTCATATCCTCAGGACAGGATTTAAAGACATTACTTACCTCAAACTAGCCCGGAAACTATTCCGCAATACTCTTGCCTCTCGAATCCACTTTCGAATGCTCTAAATCTACCAAGTTCATATTTTTATCATCAAATTATGCTTAAGGAATGAATTCCAATTGAAAGATACAAGTTTTAGCTAAAAACCCGAAATCGGTCAAAACCCGACCCTCGAGACCTCGTCTCGGAACTCAGAAATTTTTATACCAAAATGTTCTTCGTCATCTCACGAGTCCGTATGCATAAATAACGCTAAAATCGGAGTTCGTTTGACCTCTCAAATCGACCCCTAAAAGCCTCAAAATCTCAAGCCTTAAACCCACCCTTTTCCACTGATTTTCATGAATTAAACAGTGATATTATGTTCATTAATCACCTATAATCAAGTTTTAAGGTCCAATATACTTACCTCTATGATGAACACTGATTTTCCCTCTTCAAAATCACCTCAAAGCTTCTTCCTGTTCAAAAATAGTGTTAAAATAGGTTATGGTCGCGGAGGGTTTAATTTAATACTGTCCAGGGGTTTCCGCACCTGTGGCCAACCTCCCGCACCTGAGGAACCGCACTTAAGGTCCCCTAACAGCACCTGCGACCTTCCCTGCACCTGCGAAGCCTTGTCCGCTCCTACGGGCCCGCACCTGCAATCCTTCTTCCGCAGGTGCGGTTACATCAGTAACCAGAAAACCAGCAGCTGCTTGCTGCACTTTTTCAACTTCGAATTTCCCGTTAACCATTCGAAATCAATCTCGATCCCCTCGATACCCCAACCAACATACTAACACGTTACATTTGATCATTCAAACTTAGTTACACCCTCGGAACACCAAAAAAAATGTCAAAACACCAAAATCACATTGAATTCAAGCCTACGAACTTTGAAATTTTTAAGATCCACCAACGATGCCGAAACTATCAAAAACAAATCTTTTGCAGACTTATCGAAAATGACATTACGAACCTGTTCCAACTGTCGAAATTCAATTCCGACCCCGATAGCCTATTTTCCAATGCCTACCGAAAATCGCCAAAAACTAACTTTCGCCAATTCAAGCCTAATTATACACCGGACATCACAAAAATATTCCGAACACACTCCTAAGTCCCAAATCACCTAACGAAGCTATCCGAACAATAAAATCTGCATTCCGAGGTCGTTTACCAATAAGTTAACTCTCAGTTGACTTTTCCGACTTTAAGGCCCTTTTTAAAGACTAAGCGACTAAACTCTCACTACAACCATTCCGATTTCAAGCCTGCCAACTCTAACATATCAATAATAGTATAACCATCCTATGACAAGTCAATAACAGTAATTATAATGCAGGTTCTACGTATCGACTAACCGGGTCGTTACAAAGATGTTATTTTGGAGATTTGATCGCACGAGTAAGTCCGTAGGATATTTTTGAGGTTGTGTACATGTTTTGTTTGGAGCCTCGAAGGCTCGAGTGAGTTTCAGATAGGCGTTGGGGTGATTTTTACTTATAAGAAATCTGGTGTTATTACTGTTTGATGGTGTCCAAGTGTTTGTTCTATGAGAACGCGTGGTAACCCACGCAAACGCGAAGGGTAAACGGGGAAAGGGCAGGATTTGTTTTATGCGAACGCACTGGCTAGGATGCGAACACGGATCTTTGGGTGGGTTGCTCTATGCGAACGCATCCAACCTTCATGAACGCATAGAGTAAGAGGGGAGCTGGGGGATAGGTAGCCTATAAAACTATGCGAACACGGTCTGTGGCGCGCGAACGTGTAGGCCTGTGTGATTAAGCCTATGTGAACGCGGCCAAGGCTCGCGAACGCATAGAGTAAGTGTCCAGTGTTTTAAAAACAGTAGCAAAAACGGGCATTCTTAAAAAACTCATAACTTCTTCTTCCAAACTCCAAATTGGGCGATTTTTGAAAAGGAACTTCACTACAAATTCATAAGTATGTACTCTTAGACTCATTTTATTCCATTTCCATTATTACCCATTAGATTTCTAGGCCTAAATCATGTTCTTAAGGGTAGAAAATTAGGGATTTGGGTAAAGTTAGGGATTTTTGTATAATTGGAATTTAGACCTCGTTTTGGGGTGGGATTTCAAAACGAATTATATATTCGGGCTCGTGGGTGAATAGGTGATCGGGTTTTGGTCCGAACCTCGTGTTTTGACCAAGCAGGCTCGGGGTCGAATTTTGACTTTTTGGGAAGAATGATAGGAAATCTGTAATTAAGTATTGGAATTGAATTTTTTAGTGCTTATTGATGTTATTGAGTCAATTATGTCTAGATACAACCTATTTGGAGTCGAGTTCAAAAGGAAAAGCGGTGATTGAAGCTTGATTTTGATCGTGGAAGTCGAGGTAAGTGTTTGGCCTAACTTTAGCTTGAGGGAATAAGTGTTGAGTCTTATTTGCTATGTGTTTATACCATGTTCAACGTATAGGTGAGGTAACGAGTACCTATACGTTGGTGTCAAGCACGCCCGTGAGTGGGAAATTATGAATTATGTGATTTTCATTGATATTTACTGTGCTATAGCTTAAATTGCACTTTAGTGGTTGTTCATTCGGTGGAAATTCTTGGTAATGGATATTGTTGAGTATTTGTTTGGTTAAGGAATATTATGTAAGGATATGTACTTGAGCGAGATTGGTTATAGCTGTGTCCCTTGTCGGGATAGTGATATTTATACTGTTGTTCCCTTGCCGGGATTTTATGATTTATGATTCACATTGTTGATTTTTCCTTGCCAAACTTCTGCGATTGATATTATTTGGGTGAGGAAGAGTGTAAAGCACGAAGGGTAATGCCGTGTATTGATTATTGTGAGGAAGAGTGTAAAGCACGAAGGGTGATGCTGTGTATTGATTATTGTGAGGATGAGAGTGTAAAACCACGAAGGGTGATGCCGTGACATGTCATGATATTAAAAGCACGAAGGGTGATGTCGTGCTGTTTCTATTTATTATTTGGTGAGGATGAGAGTAAAAGCACGAAGGATGATGTCGTGCACTTGCTTTTATATTATTATTTGGTGAGAATGAGAGTAAAAGCACGAAGGGTGATGTCGTGCACTGTGTTCTCTGTGATTGTTATTTCCTGCTGTTACTTAGATAATTGAACTGTTGTCTTATTTCGTTATTTCTGTTATCTGATATTTATTTCCCCCAGCATGTTCCCCCTTTCCCCTTGTACTTAACTGGTTATTCTTGTTGTTATTATTTCTTCCGAATATTATTAAATTGCACAAGTTGTCTTGATTGTCGTGTCCTAGCCTCGCCACTACTTTGCCGAGGTTAAGCTCGACACTTACTCGGTACATGGGGTTGGTTGTACTGATGCTACACCTGCACATCTTTTGTTGTGCAGATCCCGGTACAGGACCCTTTGGACATTAGAGTTAGGAAGCTGCCTTCAGTCCAGTCGGAGATACCGAGGTAGTCCTGCAGGCATCCACATGCCTGGTCGTCCCCTTCTACTCCTTTATTTTTGTTCTAGTTCATTCAGAAACATATGTATTTACTTCTTTTAGAACATTACATGTATTATTCGTAGATAGTCCGTGATATTATGACTCCAAACATCTGGGATTTTGTTACTTTGGTATTTCGTAAAAGCAGTGGATTGAGTTATAGATATATAGTATGTTTCATTTTCATACTTTTATTTATGAAAAATGTTGCATTTCACCCGTATTCGTCTAATAATAAATGATTAATGAGAATTTGAATATTCACGTTGGCTTGCCTAGCGAGTTCACCGTTAGGCGCGATCACAGTCACGACGGGGGGAATTTTGGGTCGTGACAAGTTGGTATAATAGCACTAGGTTGCGTAGGTCTCACAATTAACGGACAAGCTTAATAGAGTCTGAGGGATCGGTACGGAGACGTCTATTCTTATCCCCTAGAGGCTATAGAGCCTAGGAATGAATTCACATCTATTCTTCTCTGTCGTGCGATTTGAATTCTCAATGCTAACTGAATTTTTACTCTATTCTCTCGCAGGTGGCGAGAACACGTGCTTCTTCATCCACTGATCAGCAACCCAGGCCTCCAATTGCAGCTCCTACGAGGGGCCGAGGTCGTGCTAGAGGTCGAGGCAGGGTCAGGGCTCATCCCAGAGCAGCAGCCCCAGTGGCAGAGCCTCAGGTAGAGTTTGTTGATGAGGTTCCTGCTCAGACAGTCTCGGTTGGGCAAGCTCATGTCCCCGAGGGGTTCATTGCCACCCTAGTACTCCAGGATGCTCTGGTCTGTCTAGTGGGCCTCATGGAGAGTGTCGCTCAGGCAGGTTTGCTTCCTATAGCACCAGCCGTCTCTCAGGCTGGGGGAGGATCCCAGACTCCCGCTATTCGCACTCTGGAGCAGTTAGCTCCTCAGTTTCAGACTCCAGTAGCTCAGCCAGCTGGGATAGATTAGCCGGGTATTATGGCTCATACCGGTGATGGAGCATCTATGTCTGCTGATGCTTTGTGGAGGTTGGATAGGTTCACCAAGCTTTTCACTACTACTTACAGTGGGGCATCTTCAGAGGATCCCCAGGATTAGTTAGATAGTTTCTATGAGGTTCTTCGGAACATGGGGATTGTGGAGACCAATGGGGTCGATTTTGCTACTTTTCGCCTTTCTGGCCCCGCCAAGACTTGGTGGAGGGATTATTGCTTGACCAGACCAGCTGGATCTTCGCCTTTGTCTTGGGCGCAGTTCTCCGATTTGTTCTTGGAGAAGTTTCTTCCAGTCACCCAGAGAGAGGATCTCTAGAGGCAGTTTGAGCGTCTCCAACAGGGTTCTTTGACAGTTACACAATATGAGACCCGATTCATCACTTTGGCCCGACATGCTATCATGATACTCCCCATCGACCGAGAGAGGGTGAGGAGGTTTATTGAGGGGCTAGCTCAACCGATTAGACTACAGATGACCAGAGAGACAGACAGTGATATTTTATTTCAGGAGGCGGTCAATGTGGCCAGGCGAGTCGAGATGGTCTTGTTACAGGGTAGTGGTCAGGAGTCTGACAAGAGGCCACATAATTTTGGCCGGTTCAGTGGTGCCTCATCTGGAGGGAGGGATTCTTTTGGCAGGGGTCATCCTCCTAGACCCTTTCAATCAGCACTCCAGGTATCCCGTAGTGCACCACCAGCTCCTATCAATGCACCGCCGCTCCAGATTTTTTAGTGTGGGTACTCCGGTTGATAGGGACAGTTTCAGGGCCAGCAGTCTTAGCATCCAAGATCCTGTTATACTTGTGGTGTCCCGGGGCACATTGCTAGATTTTTCCCCCGATCCTCGAGTGGTTCTCAGCACCAGGGTTCCCATGCTATGATTCCCGCACCAGGTGCTGCACTAACCCCTCAGCCCAGCTAGGGGTGGAGGTCGAGGTGCCAGAGGTGGAGGCCAAACAGTTAGAGGTGGAGGTCATGTTATTAGAGGTGGAGGACAGCCCGAAGTAGGTTGACCCAGAGATGTTCATATTGGTGGGGCCCAGCGCCGATGTTATGCTATTCCCGCCAGGCCTGAGGCTGAGGCCTCGGATGCAGTCATTACAGGTATGGTTTCAGTTTGCAGCAGGGATGCTTCAGTTTTATTTGACCCGGGGTCCACATATTCCTATGTGTCCTCATATTTTTCTCCTTATCTGATTATGCCTCGTGATTCCTTGAGTACTCCTGTATATGTATCTACACTGGTGGGTGATTCTATTGTGGTAGATCTAGTCTACCGTTCATGTATAGTGGTTATCGGTGGTCTGGAGACCAGAGTAGATCTTCTACTCATTGATATGGTCGATTTCGATGTTATTTTGGGGATGGATTGGTTTTCCCTCTGTAATGATATTCTGGACTGTCATGCCAAGATTGTGGCCTTGGCCTTGTCAGGAGTGCCTCGATTGGAGTGGAGAGGGGTTCCTGGCCATTCTTCCAGCAGGGTTATCTCATATATGAGGGCTCGACGTATGGTTGAGAAGGGGTGTTTGTCCTATTTGGCTTATGTTCATGATTCTAGTGCCGAGGTTCCTTCTATGGAGTCTGTGCCTATAGTCCGTGAGTTTCCAAAGGTATTCCTTGCAGGCCTGTCGGGTATGCCACCCGAAAGGCATATTGAGTTTTGCATTTATTTGGCTCCGGGCACTCAGCCCGTTTCTATTCCGCCGTACCGTATGGCCCTGCCAGCGTTAGAGGAGTTGAAATAACAGTTGCAGGATTTACTTGATAAAGGCTTCATTAAGCCTAGTGTCTCTTCTTGGGGTGCGCCGGTTTGTTTGTTAAGAAGAAGGATGGATCGATGAGGATGTGTATAGATTATCGGCAATTGAACAAAGTTACCATCAAGAATAAGTATTCATTGTCGCGGATCGATGATTCGTTTGATTAGCTTCAGGGTGCCAAGGTGTTTTCGAAGATCGATTTGAGATCCAGCTACCATTAATTGAGGATTAGGGCATCCGATGTCCCTAAGACAACTTTTTGCACTCGGTACAGGCATTATGAGTTCGTAGTGATATCATTCAGGTTGACAAATGCCCCAGCAACTTTTATGGACTTGATGAACCGAATGTTCAGGCCTTATCTGGATTCCTTCGTGATTGTCTTCATTGATGATATTCTGATTTATTCCCGTAGTTGGGAGGATCACGAGCAACACCTACGAGTCATTCTTCAAACTTTGAAAGACAGTCAGTTGTATGCTAAGTTTTCTAAGTGTGAGTTCTAGTTGGGTTCAGTTGCATTCCTGGGTCATGTTGTATCAGCAGAGGGTATCTAGGTGGATCCCAAGAAGATTTCAGCAGTCAAGGATTGGTCTACACCCACATCAGCTACAAAGATTAGAGTTTCTTGGGCTTAGCAGGCTACTATCGTCGGTTTGAGGAGGGATTTTCATCTATTGCAGCCCCGATGACCAGGTTGACTCAGAAGGGTGCCCAGTTCAGGTGGTCAGATGAGTGTGAGGTGAGCTTTCAGAAGCTCAAGACAACCTTGACCATGACGCCGGTGTTGGTTTTGCCCTCAGGTTCAGGGCCATATACTGTGTATTGTGATGCATCTCGGGTTGGACTTGGTGCAGTGTTGATGCAGGATGGCAGGGTTATTGCATATGCTTCGCGTCAGTTGAAGATCAATGAGAAGAATTATCCAGTTCATGATTTGGAGTTAGCAGCCATTGTTAACGCACTGAAGATTTGGAGGCATTATTTATATGGCATGTCTTGTGAGGTGTTCGCGGATCACAAGAGTTTGCAATATTTGTTCAAGCAAAAGGAGTTGAATTTGAGGTAGAGGATATGGTTGGAGCTGTTGAAGGACTATGATATCACCATCTTATATCATCCGGGGAAGGCCAATGTGGTGGCTGATGCTTTGAGTAGGAAGTCAGTAAGCATGGATAGTCTTGCTTATATTCTGGTCGGAGAGAGGCCGCTTGCTTTGGATGTTCAGGCTTTAGCCAATCGATTCATTATATTGGATGTTTCTAAGCCCAACTGTGTTCTAGCTTATACAATTTCTCGTTCTTCATTATTTGATCGTATTCGAGACCGGCAGTATGATGATCCTCACTTGTGTGTCCTCAAAGATATGGTCCGGCACAGGGATGCCAAGTAGGTTACAGTTGGTGGTGATGAAGTTTTATGGATACAGGGTCGTATTTGTGTACCAAATGTGGAGTTCGTGAGTTGATATTGCATGAGGCCCATAGTTCCCGGTATTCCATTCATCCGGGCGTCGCAAAGATGTACCAGGATTTGCGGCAGCATTATTGGTGGCGGAGGATGAATAAAGATATTGTGGCATATGTAGCACGGTGCCTGAACTGTCAGCAGGTTAAGTACAAGCACCAGAGACCGGGTGGGTTGATGCAGCAGATTGAGATTCCCGAGTGGAAGTGGGACCGTATCACCATGGATTTCGTAGTTGGGCTCCCACGGACTCAGAGGAAGTTCGAAGCGGTATGGGTCATTGCGGATAGGCTGACCAAGTCAGTGCATTTCATTCATGTGGCAGTTTCCTATTCTTCGGAGAGATTGACAGACATCTACATTAGGGAGATTGTTCGCCTTCATGGTGTGCCCGTGTCTATTATTTCTGACCGAGGTACGCAGTTTACCTCACATTTCTTGAGGGAAGTTCAGCGTGAGTTGGGAACGATGGTTGAGTTGAGCACATCATTTCATCCTCAGACGGACGGACAGTCCGAGCGTACTATTCAGATTTTGGAGGATATGCTACGAGCATGTATCATTGACTTTGGAGGCTCTTGGGATCATTTATTGCCATTAGCTGAGTTTTCCTACAACAACAGCTCTCAGTCGAGCCTTCAGATGGCTCCTTATGAGGCATTATATGGTAGGCGGTGTCGGTCACCGAATGGGTGGTTTGAGCTGGGAGAGGCTCGGTTGTTAGATACGGAGTTACTGTAGGATGCCTTGGGAAAGGTTATATCATTCAGGATAGACTTCTTACAGCGCAATCAAGGTAGAAGAGTTATGCCGACCGCAGAGTTCGTGATTTGGCATTCATGGTTGGGGAGCGGGTATTGCTTCGGGTATCGCCCATGAAGGGCGTGATGAGATTTGGGAAGAAGGGAAAGCTAAGCCCTAGATTCATTGGTCCATTTGAGATTCTTGACAGAGTGGGAGAGGTGACCTACAGACTTGCATTGCCACCAAATTTATCAACTGTGCATTCGTTGTTTCATGTGTCTATGCTTCAGAAGTGCCATGGAGACTCAGCCCATGTGTTAGATTTCAGCAGTGTTCAGGTGGACAAGGATTTGACCTATGAGGAGGAGCCAGTCTCCATATTAGTTCGTCAGTTGAGATCGAAGAGTTATCCTTCATTTCGTGTCCAGTGGAGAGGTCAGCCTGCCGAGGCAACTACCTGGGAGTCCGAGTCCGATAAGCGGAGCCTATATTCCCATCTTTTCCCTGTTTCAGGTACTTTTTTTATGTTCGTTCGAGGACGAACGATTGTTTTAGAGGTGGAAAATGTTATGACCCAAAAAGTCATCTCTCATTTTAGAAGTCAAAACGGTGTTCCGAAGCCTTAAACACATTCTTTTATTTCACCTCGTTTTGCGTGCGCAGCCCAGGCGTATAGCCGGGAAGCTTTTATATGAAAAATTGAGAAAAATGCTAGTTTTGCCTTTAAAATTGAATTTAAGTTGACTTCGGTCAACATTTTGGGTAAACGGACTCGGACCCGTGATTTGACAGTCCTGGAGGGTACGTAGGAAAATATGGGACATGGGCGTATGCCCGGAATCGAATTCCGAGGTCCCAAGCCCGAGAAATAAATTTTTGAAAGAAATTATTTTACTGAAATTATAAGAGTTTTTGGAAATTTGGTTATATTTGAAATTTATGGTATCGGGCTCGTATTCTGGTTCCGGAACCCAGTACATGTTCAATATGATATTTACAACATGTCTGCAAAATTTGGTAAGAAACGGAGGTCGTTTGTCGTAATTCGGACCCAGATTTTTTAAAATTTGAGACTTTGAAAGTTTTGAGATTTTTCTTTGATTTCTATGGTCAATTCGTTGTTTAATATGTTATTTTGGCGATTTGATAGCACGATAAGTTCGTAGGATGTTTTTGAAGTTGTCTACATATTTGGTTTGGAGCCCCGAGGGCTCGGGTGTGTTTCGAATAGGCGTCGGGGTGATTTTTACTTATAAAAATATGGTGTTATTACTGTTTGATGGTGTCCAAGTGTTTGTTCTATGCGAACGCGTGGTAACCCACGCGAACATGAAGGGTAAACGGGGAAGGGGCAGGATTTGTTCTATGCGAACGCACTGGCTGGGACGCTAACAAGGAGCTTTGGGTAGGTTTCTCTATGCGAATGCGTCCAGCCTTCGCGAACACATAGAGTAAGAGGGGAGCTGGGGGATGGGTAGCCTATAAAACTGTGCGAATGCGGTCTGTGGCGGGCGAACGCGTAGGTCTGGGTGATTAAGTCCTATGCGAACGAGGCCAAGGCTCGCGAACGCATAGAGTAAGTGTCCAGTGTTTTAAAAACAGTAGCAAAAGCGGGCATTCTTCAAGAACTCATAGCTTCTTCTTTCAAACTCCAAATTGGGCGATTTTTGAAAGGGAACTTCACTACAAATTCATAGGTATTTACTCTTAGACTCATTTTCTTCCATTTCCATTAACATCCATTAGATTTCTAGGCCTAAATCATGTTCTTAAGGGTAGAAAATTAGGAATTTGGGTAGAGTTAGGAATTTTTGTATAATTGGAATTTAGACCTCGTTTTGGGGTCAGATTTCAAAACGAATTATATATTCGGGCTCGTGGGTGAATAGGTGATCGGGTTTTGGTCCGAACCTCGTGTTTTTACCAAGCAGGCTCGGGGTCGAATTTGACTTTTTGGGAAGAATGATAGGAAATCTGTAATTAAGTATTGGAATTGAATTTTTTAGCGTTTATTGATGTTATTGAGTCAATTATGTCTATATACAACCGATTTGGAGTCGAGTTTAAAAGAAAAAGAGGTGATTGAAGCTTGATTTTGGTCGTGGAAGTCGAGGTAAGTGTTTGGCCTAACTTTAGCTTGAGGGAATAGGTGTTGAGTCTTATTTGCTATGTGTTTATACCATGTTCAACGTATAGGTAAGGTGACGAGTACCTACACGTTGGTATCAAGCACGCCCGTGAGTCGGAAATTATGAATTATGTGATTTTCATTGATATTTACTGTGTTATATCTTAAATTTCACTTTAGTGGTTGTTCATTCGGTGGAAATTCTTGGTAATGGATATTGTTGAGTGTTTGTTCAGTTAAGGAATCTTATGTAAGTATATGTACTTGAGCGGGGTTGGTTATAGCTGTATCCCTTGTCGGGATAGTGATATTTATATTGTTGTTCCTTTGCCGAGATGTTATGATTTATGATTCACATTGTTGATTTTTCCTTGCCAAACTTCTGCTATTGATATTGTTTGGGTGAGGAAGAGTGTAAAGCATGAAGGGAGATGCCATGTATTGATTATTGTGAGGAAGAGTGTAAAGCACGAAGGGTGATGCGTTGTATTGATTATTGTGAGGATGAGAGTAAAAAAGCACGAAGGGTGATGCCGTGTTGTTTCTATTTATTACTTGGTGAGGATGAGAGTAAAAGCACGAAGGGTGATGTCGTGCACTTGCTTTTATATTATTATTTGGTGAGGATAAGAGTAAAAGCACTGTTGGTTGATTTCCCAATGCACACGCAAGTGTACGTGGTCGACAAGTAATATAGGA
>ML353804.1:0-48713 GCA_005239505.1 Nicotiana paniculata | reverse complement strand
ATATATATATATATATATATATATATATATATATACACACATACATATATACACGTATATAACGCCATCTGATCATGGGTCAATGTAAATGAATGCAACGCATAAGAAGTACGTCAATAAAATCTTTCGGAGTGTCATAAGACCATTATGCTTTTGATTAATATTATGAAATAAAATTTATCAACTTACGTATTTTCTGAGACCCATGAACAGATGATAAAATAATAGGACACACGGAGAATCAAGAACATAGGAATCTCTAGCATTTCTACGAATACATTCATTTATGGAAGTTGTACATTTTCTCATTTCATTTGTATCTTATATGTCATGACAAAAGAAATAAGGGATAGCCTTAACATACCTTTAACTCCAACTTTCATGTTGAATCCGCGAACAATCCCCTCCATCTTGTATGCCAAAACTAGTCTTCTTCCACCTTTCTTTATTACGATGAAATCCCCATGTTTAACTAATGTTCACATGCCCCCTTTTTAAAACATGAATGAGGTGGGTAGGAAGAGTCTAATAGGCTTGCTCAATCGGGTTCACTCGGTTGAGCGTCGGGTCACGCTCCTCGAGGTTGGGGTGTGAAAAACTGTGCATCAAAGCCTAAGGTTTTAATGTCAGGATGTCTCGAACACGTATCTAGTAGAGCCCTTATTATCGGTGTGTTGTCGACCACATCTATAATTAGGGGGCTACTTGGACATTTAGGAATAATACCCTTCTTTGTTGTTCTATATTGTGCGATTGAGCGGAATGTAAGGTTGTCCCCCTTTAACTCGTGCATTGTTTTTACTTTCAACTAATGGCACCTAAGAAGAAAGCGAGAGTTGGCTGAGAAGCCAATGTCACCCCAAGAGTGGATTTTGATCCTCCACTTGATGGTGGGGGGAGGATAATCCCCAAACTATTACCCTACCTGGTTCTTCTACACTATAACAGATTACACTAGCTCCTACATCTACCGAGGGTGCAATGATCCCTCCCACCGATATTCCGATTCCACATCCCGCCCCGACTTATGGTCCTAGTGTTTCTAATGAGGACCTCAGGGGAGCCATACATATGTTGACTCAGATAGTGGCTTCCCAGGCCTAAAGATCAAATGTGACACCCAACTCTTCTAACCAGCAAGGGGATTCTACTAGTTCTAGGGTGAACAGATTTCTTCAGCTAGACCCTCTAATGTTCACGGGTGAAAATCCCGAGGAGGACCCCCAGGATTTTATTGGTGAGATGCATAAGACCCTCAGAGATTTGTGTGCAATCAAGACAAAGGGAGTGGAATTGGTTCCCTACCGTCTGAATGCTTGACCTATTCGTGGTTCGAGTTGTGGGAAGACTTCCGTGAGGAGGGAAGTCCTGCAGCGAGGTGGAATTAGTTTGCGGATGCCTTTGTGGATCATTTTCTACCTACTGAGATAAGGGCAGCCTGCAAAGTGGAGTTTGAGAATCTTAAGCAAGGTAGCAAGAGTGTGTGGTAATACCACATGGACTTTATCCGCGTGTCCAAGTATGCCATTCACATGCTACCCATTGTAGAGGCCAGGGTTCACCAGTTTGTTAAGGGACTTAGTTCTTTGACTATCAATGAGGCTTCTATAGCTGCCTTGAATTTGGATATGAATTATGGGAATATGGTGGCATTTGCTCAGGTCGCGGATAACTGTAAAGTGAAAAATAAGATGGAGCGAGAGGGTAGCAGCAAGGCCCAATCAACGAACAACTTCTGGGAGTCATTCAGTGATAGGAGATTGGCTTTCAGGGAAGGGTTATAAGGGTTGTCCCAATCTGTTGCATAGTCCTCAGCCAGTGCACCACCATCAAGGCCTAGTCAGCAGCAGCATTAGAGTCGTTTCAGGCCTGGTTAGGGCAGAAGGGGACCCTAGTAGCAGAGTTGGTCAGGAGGGAGATCTCAGCAGCAGCAAAGGCCCCCATGCCCCAGGTGCGGAAAGATGCACTTAGGGATTTGCTACATGGACTTACCCGCATGCTATGGGTATGGGATGAGGGACCATATCCAAAGGCATTGTCTTGTATCCCGCCACGGTGCAGGTAGGGGCACATCTCAGCCATCCTGTCTAGCAGCTGCCACATCCTCAGCACCCTTTCCAGCTCGAGGTACTCCAGCACCCACGGGACGTGGTGCAGCTATAGGTGGTGCGCAGAGTTCGGGAGGACCCAACTGGTTCTATGCTATGAGTGGTTGTCAGAGCGTAGAAGCTTCTCTAGATGTTGTCACATGTATATTGATTGTTCAATCTCATGATGTGTATGCCCTTATTGATCCTGGATCTTCTTTGTCATATGTCACCCCTTATGTTGCTATGAGCTTCGGGATAGAACCGGAACATCTTCGTGAGCCGTTCTCCGTATCTACTCCGGTTGGCGAGTCAATTATGGCTACGCAAGTTTATAGAGATTGTGGTGTTACGATGAATGGTCGGGATACCATGGACGACCTCATTGAATTGGGGATGGTTGCTTTTGATGTAAAAATGGGGATGGTTTGGCTTTATTCATGTTTTGCCAAACTCGATTGCCGAACTAGAACTATGAGGCTCGAATTTCCTAATGAGCCAGTGGTTGAATGGGTGGGAAATAAAGTAGTGTCAAGAGGTGGGTTTATTTCTTACCTTAAGATCATGAAGATGATAAAAAGGGGTGTATTTATCATTTGGTCCAGGTTTTGGATACCGATGCTGACGCACCTACCCTTGAGTCAGTGCCAATTGTAAATGAATTCCATGATGTCTTTCCGGATGAGCTTACTGGGATTCCACCAGACAGGGAGATTGATTTTGGGATTGACGTGATGCCAGAGAAGCAGCCTAGCTGGCGGAATTAAAAGAGCTAAAGGAACAACTGAAAGATTTGTTAGAGAAATGTTTCATTGTGTCGCCTTAGGGCGCACCGATTCTCTTTGTCAAGAAGAAAAATGGATCGCTACAAATGTGTATTGACTACCGGCAACTCAATAAAGTTACATTCAAGAATAAATACCCATTGCCAAGGATAAATGATTTATTTGATCCATTGCAAGGTGAAAAGTTCTTTTCCAAAATTGATTTGCGGTCCGGGTATCATCAATTGAAGATAAGGGAGTAGGATATTCTGAAACAACTTTTAGATCCCGGTATGGGCACTTTAAATTTCTGGTAATGTCTTTCGGCCTGACAAATGCCCCGACAACTTTAATGGATCTTATGAATCGAGTCTTCAAGCCTTTTCTTGACTCCTTTGTGATAGTTTTTATTGAAGACATTCTTGTGTATTCTCGAAATCGGGAGGATCACGCTTACCACATCAGGGTAGTTCTGCGGACTCTTCATCAATACCAGTTGTATGCGAAGTTTTCAAAATGTGAATTTTGGCTTGAATCTGTTACATTCTTGAGTCATGTTGTCTCAAGATAAGGGATTATGTTCGATCCTTAAAAGATTTCAGCGGTAAAGGATTGGCCTAGACCTACCACTCCAACAGAGATTCGTAGTTTCTTAGGTCTGGACGGGTATTATAGGAGGTTAGTGGAGG
The DNA here is from genome assembly GCA_005239505.1 of Nicotiana paniculata. NCBI lineage: Eukaryota > Viridiplantae > Streptophyta > Magnoliopsida > Solanales > Solanaceae > Nicotiana > Nicotiana paniculata. The sequence continues at coordinate 45,173 of ML353804.1, read as the reverse complement.
GGATCTCCACTCTTTCCTCTCAATTGTCTAAAATGATGCAGAAAGCGGTTAAGTTCCAGTGGTCCGATGCTTATTAAAGGAGCTTCCAGGAATTTAAATCAAGGTTGACTACGACACCGGTATTGACCCTGTCAGATGGTACAGAGGGGTTCGTAGTATATTGCGATGCTTCAAGAATCAGGCTTGGGTGTGTGATACTGCAACATGGAAAATTTATAGTTTATGCTTCAAGGAAACTCAAGAATCATGAAAAGAATTACCCAACACATGACTTAGAGCTTGCGGTGGTGATCTTTGCATTAAAAATTTGGCGGCATTATTTGTATGGGTTCCAAGTGGATGTATTTACGCACCATAAGAGCCTTCAATATATCTTCAAACAGAAGGATTTGAATCTGAGGCAGAGAAGGTGGCTTGAGTTGCTCAAAGACTACGATATCGATATTTTATATCATATGGGGAAAGCTAATGTGGTGGAGGATGCCCTCAGTCGGAAATCCATGGGTAGATTTGCTCACTTGGAGGCTTGTTAAAGGCCATTGGACTGGGAGGTTCCCCAGTTGGCCAGTTTGGGGGTTCGTCTTGCAAACTCTAATGAGGGAGGAGTAATTGTGCAGAATAGGGAAAAAGCATCGCTTGTGGTGGAAGTCAAAGAAAAGAAATATGATGATCCATTATTGGTATAGGTGAAGGAGGGAATCCATAAACACAAGACCTAAGCTTTCTCTCTTGGTATGGATGATGGTACATTGCGGTACCAAGGGCGACTATGTGTTCTAGATATCGACAACCTTCGGGAAAGAATCATGGCAGAAGCTCATACTTCTAGATATTCCATGCACCTAGGTTCTACAAAAATGTATCATGGTGTCCGATTATTCAACAGGTGAAGGCCGAGCATCAACGTCCGTGTGGCTTGGCACAAAGCATAAAAATTCCAATGTGGAAATGGGAGATGGTCAATATGGATTTTGTGGTGGGCTAACCGCGAACTCAGCACAAGTTTGACTCAATTTGGGTAATCGTGGACCGACTCACGAAATCTGGGCACTTCATACCAGTTAAATCTACCGACACATCAGAAAAATATGCCTTGTTGTATATCAAGGATATAGTCAGGTTACATGGCACTCCTGTCTCAATCATTTCATATCGTGGGGCTAAGTTCACGAACAACTTTTGGAATAAACTTCAGCAAGGTTTTGGTACGCAGGTAAATCTCAGCACATCATTTCACCCACAAACCGACGGGCAAGCAGAGCGGACTATTCAGACACTTGAAGACATGTTGCATGCTTGTGTTCTTGATTTCAAAGGTAGATGGGATGGTCATTTTCCACTCATCCAATTTACTTATAATAACAGGTTCCATGCTAGTATCCAGATGGCCCCATTTGAAGCCTTGTATGGTAGGAGGTGCAGATCGCCGATTGGGTAGTTCGAGGTTGGAGAAGCTGAACTACTAGGACCAGACCTTGTGCATCAGGCTATGGAGAAGCTTAAGATAAAAAAGGAGTGGTTAAAAATTGCTTAGAGTCGTTAAAAATCCTATTCGGATGTGCGTCACAGAGACTTAGAGTTCAAAGAAGATGATTGGGTGTTCTTAAAGGTATCTCCCATGAAGGGGATCATGCGGTTTGGAAAGAAGGGGAAATTAAGTCCGAGGTATGTCGGGCCTTATAGAATCATCCAAAGGATAGGTCATGTAGCGTACAGGCTTGAGCTGCCTCCTGGGATGTCATTAGTGCACCCGATATTTCATGTGTCCATGTCGAAGAAGGTAGTTGGAGATCTGTCCGCTATTTTGCCGGTTGAGACCATTGAGGTTAGTGAATAATTTTCCTATGAGGAGATTTCGTTTGCTATTCTTGATAGACAGGTCCGGAAGTTGAGAAACAAAGAAATTTCATCCGTAAAGGTATTGTGGCAAAACCAGCAAGTGGAAGAAGCTACTTGGGAAGACGAGAATGAAATGAAATAAGTACCCTCATTTTTTTAAATAGACATGTAATATCTCTATAAGTTGTTCCCCTAAATTTTTTATTAACTTGTTCGGCTAATAAAAAGGCACTCCTCTCTAATTTCTAGGTATATGTCCTTTATAAGGCCTCAGTTGGTATTGTTTTGCATTCTGTTGTGTTACTGAATCATGTATATATTTTCAAGATGTGTTTTGGGGGCTCTCTGGCAGGTGGATAGGCCTAATTACAAAGGAAACTCTGGCAAAATTTTTAATTTTTTTTTTTGAAGTTAGGCAAATTTGGGGCTGATGGTATGTGGTATAACTGAAGCTGTATAAGGTGCTATTAAGTGAACCATGATGCTCATTCGAGGATGAATGATCTTATGTGGGGGATGATGTAAGGCCCCGTAAATTTATAACAAAAACCCAAAAATTTTGTAGTGCCAAGTTAGGTTTATGTGTTATAATATTAGGAATTCTTCGCGGCGAGCAAGCTCACCGCGGTCCAGAATTTTTGGGTTAAACAGTACACTACAAACTTATAGGAAAATGTTGGAAGAGGAACACGTTTCTATGATCCATTATGCGGTCGCATAATCACTCTACGGATCGCATAATGGCCGTAGAGTAAATCAGAAAGTTGGTCAATTTTTTTGCCTTGTTATGTGATCTATTATGCGGGTTCATAATCATTATGCGGACCGCATAATCGCCCCTGTCTTTTGGAAAGGGAGGTTTGTGGTGCATTATGCGACCGCAGAACAAGTATGCAGACCGCATAATGGTCGCATACATAGTCAATGATTTCAAGTTTTGAAGGCTCGTTTATGTGGTCTCTTTGCGGAGCACATAACCATTATGCGATCGCATATGAGACAACATACCTATGTTGGGGCACCCATTTTCATAATTTCAAACCCGAACCCCATCCCATTAAAACACCCCATTAGGCGATTTTGAACCATTTTCTTACATTTCTAGAGTGAGAGAAAGAGCTTCTCAGAGAGAGGAAGGAAAATCATCACACCAATATCATTCCATTCTTGCTAATTACTTGAAGATTTTTAAAAGTGTCTCCATATCAAAGGTGAGAATCTAAGCCCATTTCAACATTTCGAAACTCCCTTCTAAAATGGGTACCTAGCAAGATAATTCATGGGCTTGGGGTTATTTGTTTTGCATGCATGGGCTAAGGCATTGATCATCCTTCTAATTTTTGAATCAATTTGTGATAATCCTAAAATATATTGAAAGTGCTAAAGGTCCCATAAGTTATCGTCAAGCGTAAGGATAGTAAGGTATGTATGGCTAAAACACCCTCTTCTTAGAAATCGAAATCCCATGGCTCCCCTACAATTGGTGTAAGCTTTAATCCTGATTGATGTAGGAGATGACATTTCAAATGCTCTTGTGTCATAAAATCTTTATGTATAATATGTATTCAAATGCTCCCCGTTAAGTTATGTTGTTACCTGGTGATATATTGAAGTTATGGAATATGTGTTAAGTTTCCAAAGTATGTGACAACCTCTATATGTTCATGATTCATGTTTTCTCGCATGTGTACTTGATATCTTGAATGGAAAGGCTTGTTGATAAAATTGTTAATAATGTGAAACATGTGGAAAGAACTTGAATTATGAAATGCGGCCAAGTTCCAAGCATGAATTAAAAATTGTGGCCACTATAATTTAAAGACTTGAAATATATGTATGCGAAGTAAGGAATGAGGTGATTGGTAAGAAAGGGAGAAATGTCTTGAGTAAACGGCCTAGCCGATCGGACCGTGATCGGACACCATGCCACACACATGGTGGTATTGCGCTGTGAATTGAACCAGAAATTGAAACAAGAATTTATATTGTGGGAAAATGTCTCCAAGGGAGATGACTTAGCCGATCGGGTCATGATCGGACACCGTATACAAGTACGGTGGTATTGTGAATCATGAGGTGTTAATGCTAGTAACGGCCCAAATTAAAATTAGAGCAGTCTCACATGAAAGCTTATATGATTCCTTATTTGATGTAGTGGTATTAACTATGCTTCTCATGGATTTCTTGATCGCTTCCTCTTGCATTATTGTTTTTTCTAAGGAGATAGTGTTTTGGTTATACATACTAGTACTATTCGACAGTACTAACATCCCTTTTGTCGGGGGCGCTACATATTTAAATGGATATAGGTGGTTCCTTAGCAAACAATGACGACCGCAAATAGTGGTGCATCCTCCTTGCAGCAGTCTTGGTGAGCCCCCATTTCTTCCATGGTTCATGTAGTCCTTCTTTTGACATAATTTACCACGTTTGGAGGTATAGCTGGGGACTTGTCACCGACATGGTCATATCTATCTTTTGTATCTTTAGACGCTCCATAGATGTTATGTGTGTTATGTATGGGTATTTGATGGGTCACGAGATCATATTGTATTTTGAAACTCCTTTCCCACCAATTTGTAAACTGTATGCACTTTTGGATGTTTAACTATGGCATACTGGATACAATGAAAATGAACTAGCAACATTTAAATGTATATGTAGATGTACATCCGTTCTTTCCCCTGTTTAACTAATGGTCACGTGCACCTATTTTAATCGTGAATGAGATGGGTTGGAAGAGTCTAATAGTCTTGCTCAATCGGGTTCACTCGGTTGAGCGCCGGGTCGTGCTCCCCGAGGTTGGGGCGTGAAAAAACTTGGTATCAGAGCCTATGGTTTTAAGGTGTCCCAGGATGTCTCGGAGCCATGTCAAGTAGAACCTTTCTTATCGGTGTGTTGTCGATGCCATCTATAATTAAGACTCTACTTGGACATTTAGGAATAATACCCTTCTTTCTTGTTCTATATCATGCGATAGGGAGGAATATAAGGTTGTCCCCCATTTAACTCGTGCATCATTCTTACTTTCAGCTAATGGCACCTAAGAAGAAAGCGAGAATTTGCCAAGAAGCCAATGCCACCCAAAAAGTGGTTGTTGATCCTCCACTTGGTGGTGCGGGAGAGGATAATCCACCAACTATTACCCTTCCTAATTCTTCTAAAATGGAACAAACTGCACCAGCTCCTACATCTACCGAGAGTGCAATGATCACTCCCACCGATATTCTGGTTCCACCTCCAGCCCCAGCTAATGGTCATAGTGTTGCTATGAGGACCTCAAGGGAGCCATATAGATGTTGACTCAGATAGTGGCCCCAAAACCAAGGAGCGTGACCTGCGCTCAACCTAGTAAACTCGACTGAGCAAGCCTGTTAGGTTTCATTCTACCAAAACTAATTCATTAATTAAGATGAGATAAATTTTATTAATCATACTTTATAAATCTTTCATTAACTTCCATTTTTTTCCATTAGCAATTTCAACCACAATATGCAGAATATTAAAATTTTCATAGATATGATGAAAAACATAATTGCCAAATACAAATTTTTCTAATTTACTTTCCAATATCAACACCACACACAACATGGAGCCTCTAAGTACAATTGAAGAGTAATATGGAAATGTCGGCAACAAGGCTCCGGCTATACCTCAAAATTCAAAGTACACGACATCCAAATGACATAGGACCCCAAAATAAAGCAGGGATCAGCAAGTTTAGCTGAATGGAGTGTAACGCTATCACTGATCACAGTCACCTACTGTGGAACCACCTGCATCAATTAAAGATGTAGCGCCCCCGTCAAAAGGGACGTTAGTACTGTCGAATAATACTAGTATGTAAAGCTAAAAATCATCTTTTGAAATAGATTAACAATACAAAAAAAGGAAAGCCATAGAAACAAGAAGTCACAGTCAATAATATCTACATGCACAATTGAAACATAACAATCTTCGAAATATGAAAGTAATACATATTTTTAGAACTGCTAATACCACAATTCATGGTATCACTGTCCACAATACTACTGTTCAAAATGCCACTATTCATAATACCACCGTGCTCTTGGCATGGAGTCCGATCACGACCCGACCAACTAGGTCATCTCCCTTGGAGATGTTTTTACACAAAATCAATTTCTATTTCAATTCCAGCTCAGTTCATAGCACAATACCACCATATGTGCGGCATGGTGTTCAATCACGGCCGATCGGCTAGGCCGTCTTACTCAAGACATTCAAATTTTTCATCAATCATTTCATTCCATATTTCTCACACATATTTCAATTATTTCGGCACTAGTGGCCACAATAGTTATGTCACACTTGGCACTTGGCCGCATTTCATAATTCGAGTTCTTTCCACATATTTCACATTAATATCAATTTCATCAACAAGCCTTTAAATTCAATATGTCAAGTACACATGAGGGAAAACATGAATCATGGGCATATAGAGGTTTCCACATACTGTCATGCCCAAAAACTGAGGGACGAGACCGGCACCTAACCGGGTGAACCCAGTCAAGCAAACCTGGATTGCCTTTCCTACCCAACACGTTTCCCCCGTATATATAATGCACCATATTCCATATGAAATAACAACTTAGGATTTAAGTGTGGATTTAAAAACTTAAGTTCGTTTCTCTTTTAGCATTTCAACAATTTATTCCCAAAACATACATAACTTTCCAATACGGACCACGATTCCGAATACATACAGTTACTACCCAAAATACATATATACACCCGCATCATGTCTACGGACCCTCTACGATTACTAGGAGTTTATACAATACTTGCCGGCAACAAGGCCCCGGCTATACCTTACAATACAAAACCGATTCAAAAGAGATGACATGAATTACACACGGCCCCGAGAAGAAGTGGGGCTCAGCAGTACTGCTGAAAGATGAAGAGGAGGCACCACTAACGGCGAACTGAGCTACCTGCTATAGAACAACCTACATCCATATAAAAGATGTGGCACCCCCAGGAAAAGGGACATTTGTACCATTGAATAAGACTAATATGTATGAGAAAACTTTAATCAAAGTAAAATCAAGAGATGCAAAAATAGAAAGCAGTTAAAGGAACCAACACATAGTACACAGTGATACAGAAGACAAGTAAAATTGGGAGCCTCACCGATTCTCATTTCATCACTATCACATTTCCTTTTACATTCCACCCTTGTTACCTCTCCACCATTATTACTACGTGTTGCGGCATGCAACCCGATCCCACCTTATATTTCTGTTGCAGCGTGTAACCCGATCCCACCGTACAGTTTACACTCCACCCTTGTTACCTCCCCACCCTTATTACTTCTTGTTGCAGCGTGCAACCCGATCCCACCGGACCATCACATTTCATGGAAAACAATAACAGCCCACAATTCAATCACATGGTTTCATATCATCAAAAGTACAATTTCATAACACCCAACCAATCATGTGTTCACAATAATCTTTATCATCCATTAATTCATCCACAAAGATTGTCATAAACGAAAATGTAAATTCATTACAACCAACAATCCATATGAAGTTAAGCCACGGTAAACCTTGCCAACAATGAGTCATACACGATATTTCCTTGGTCATTTAGTTCAATTAGATCAATTAACAATTCCCCTTAATAACTAGTTACATAGCCCTTATTACTAAGATACATTTACACATTTAAGTTTTTTATCATTCTTCTATACCAGCATACTCAAGCATTTAACAAACTTTGCACATGTTAGAGTAATCACAGAGAAGTCGCCTTTCACAATTTCAATTTTCGCGATAGTCGACTAAGACAAATCAGAGAATGCAATCTCACACGTTAGCACAACCGGAGAATCACAACACATATACTCAGCAAGAAACTCATACTGAATGTTGGGATACCAACAAGGTGACTCTACGAAGATTAAAGTTAGCCAGACATACCTCGAGCCATCCCCTTTTTAATTTCTATCATAATTCACTGGACCGTCTAGCACCGTCAATTTATTCCACAATGTGACATATTTCACTTAGAATTAGGAATCTTGTACCCCAATTGAGCACTTTATCAAACACTACGTGACCCCTTAGACTACTAACCCCCTTATTGAGAATAATTACCCAAACTTATTTTTCCCTTTACTAGATTATAGGGTTTAACTCACATGTATGGAAGATTTCACTTCTTATAGAACCAACCTATGTGTGTTTCATTATTACACAAAATCTGAGAAATTAGGAAAATAGGGTGAATACTTACCTCTTTGAGTGAAGAAGATAACAATAACTCGATAATTTCCGGGCTTGAGGGATTTGGGAAAATCAAATTGGATGATGTTGAAACCTTCTCTCTCAAGAACTCTCTTCTTCTTCTCTCTATTTTTGGTTAGAAAATCGTTCAAAATTTAGGGAAGAGGTGTTTTATTAAACAGGGGGTCAACTCTTAAATTTAGAAAATAGGAGCCCAGACAGAGAGATGCGGTCAGGAATGCGATCGCATAGTTGGCCTTCACATGGGCCAAAATGGGAACTACACTACCCAGGTATGCGACCACTATGCGGTCCGCATATCTGTTATGTGATCGCAAAGTGCGTCACATAACCTCCCTCGCAAGAACCATGGGACAAGAATGCGACAACTATGCGGCCCGCATTCATGAAATACGATTGCATTCTAGGCCGCATAGCTGTCCTCAAAAAGGACAAGAAACTGTCCAGGTATGCGACCACTATGCGATCTGCATACCTATTATGTGATTGCATAGTGTGTCGCATAACGCGCAATTTCTGGAAAATTTAATCTTTCAAGTTCTAGGATACTTTTTACTCAAAATTGGACGGTTTTAAGAATTTCTACAGTTATAACAGCACAGGGACCTACTCGGGCATTATTTTAGACATAGAAATTTTACGTGTCTTTACATCCTGCCCCACTTAAAATCATTCGTCCTCGAATGAGGATCGGGAAATCATTTGGTTTTGAAAACACAGTATGCCAACCCCCAATTTTTACTAACTCTGTTATTTTCTGAAAAGTTTGCCAGAGTTTCCTCTGTAATTAGGCCTATCCACCTGTCAGAGAGCCCCCGAAACACATGTTCCTAACAAATTCCACATATAACTAGTTATTTCATGGCCTTGCACATAATTTGGTCACCTCGACAAGTCCCATATAATTAAATTACCTCAACATGGCATATACACTTCAATTAACCCTTACCACTTTACACTTCAATTAATCATTACCAATCTACATTTCAATTAATATTTTAACCATCACATGAGTTTCACATAATTTCATTTACTCCAAGGGGGTTGCACATTACTCAAATAGTCATAACATACACAATTATGGCACAACTTGAGAAGTTTATACAATACTTGCCGGCAAAAAGGCCCCGACTATACCTTACAATACATAATAGATTCAAAAGAGATTGGCATGAATTACACAAGGCCTCAGGAGGAAGTGAGGCTCACCAGTACTGTTGAAAGATGAAGAGGAGGCACGACTAATGGCGAACTGAGCTACCTGCTATAGAACCACCTACATCCATATAAAATATGTAGCGGCCCCGGTAAAAGGGACGTTAGTACCATTGAATAGTACTATTATGTATGAGCAAACTTTACTCAAAGTAAAATCCAGAAATGCACAAATAGAAAGCAGTCAAAGGAACCAACACATAGTACACAGTCATACAGAAAACAAGTACAATTGAGAGCCTCACCGATTCTCATTTTATCATAATCACATTTCCTTTTACACTCCACCCTTGTTACCTCTCCACTCTTATTACTACGTGTTCCGGCGTGCAACCCGATCCCACCTTATATTTCTGTTGCGGCGTGCAACCCGATCCTACCGTACAGTTTACACTCCACCCTTGTTTCCTCTCCACCCTTATTACTTCTTTTTGCGGCGTGCAACCCGATCCCACCGGACCATCACATTTCATGGCAAACAATAACAGCCCACAATTCAATCACAGGGTTTCATATCATCAAGAGTACAATTGCATAACACCCAACCAATCATGTGTTCACAATAGTCTTTATCATCCATTAATTCAACCACAAAGATTCTCATAAACAAGAATGTAAATTCATTACAACCAACAATCCATATGATTTTAAGCCACAGTAAACCTTGCCAACAATGAGTCATACCACGATATTTCCATGGTTATTTAGTTCAATTAGATCAATTCACAATTCCCCTTCATCACTTGTTACATAGCCCTTATCACTTAGATACATTTACACATTTGAATTTGTTATTATTCTTTCATACCAACATACTCAAGCATTTAACAAGCCTTGCGCATGATAGAGTAATCACATAGAAGTCTCCTTTCACAATTTCAATTTTCACGATAGTCGACTAAGACAAATCATAGAATGCAATCTCACACCTCAGCACAACCGGGCAATCAATTCACATATACTCAGCAAGAAACTCATAACGAATGTTGGGACACCAACAAGGTGACTCTACGAAGATTAAATTTAACCATACATACCTCGAGTCGTCCCCTTTTTAATTTCTATCACAATTCACTGGACCGTCTAGCACCGTCAATTTATTCCACAATGTGACATATTTCACTTAGAATTAGGAATCTTGTACCCAATTGAGCATTTTATCAAACACTACGTGACCCCTTAGACTACTAACCCCCTTTTGAGAATAATTACCCAAACGTGTTTTTCCCTTTACTAGATTACGAGGTTTAACTCACATGCATGGAAGATTAACTTCTTATTTTCAAGAACCAACCTATGTGTGTTTCATTCTTACACAAAATCTGAGAAATTGGGGAAATAGGGTGATGGCTTACCTCTTTGAGTGAAGAAGATGACAATAACTCGATAATTTCTGGGCTTGAGGGATTTTGAAAAATCAAATTGGATGATGTTGAAACCTTCTCTCTCAAGAACTCTTTTCTTCTCTCTCTATTTTTGGTTAGAAAATCGTTAAAAATGAAGGGAAGGGATGATTTATAAAATAGGGGGTCGGGTCTTAAATTTATAAAAATAGGAGCCGTGACACGGAGATGCGGTCAGGAATGCGAAAATAGGAGCCCGGACACAGAGATGCGGTCAGGAATGCGATCGCATTCCTGCTATGCGGTTCACATTCATGTCGCATAGTTGTCGTTGAAATGGGCCAAAATGGGAACCACACTACCCATGTATGTGACCACTATGCGGTCTGCATACCTGTTATGCGATCGCAAAGTTGGTCGCATAACCTCCCTCGTAAAAACCATGGGGCAAGAATGCGACAACAATGCGGCCTGCATTCATGAAATGCGATCGCATTCTAGGTCGCATAGTTGTGCTCAAAATAAATAGAAAATTGTCCAGGTATGCGACCACTATGCGGTCTGCATACCTGTTATGCAATCGCATAGTGCGCAATTTCTGGAAAATTTAATCTTTCAAGTTCTTGGATACTTTTTACTCAAAATAGGACCGTTTTAAGAATTTCTACAGTTATAACAGCACAGGGACCTGCTCGGGCATTATTTTAGACATAGAAATTTTACGGGTCTTTACACATACCTTGCCAATTTAACACATATTCCATAACTTCAACACATCACCAAGTAATAACATATGATAATGGGAAGCATTTGAATGCATATTACACATAAAGTTTTTATAACACAAGCACGTTTGAAATGTCATCTCCTACATCAATCAAGATTAAAATTTGCACCAATTGTAGGGGCACCATAGGAGTTCAGTTTCTAAAAAGAGGGGGGAGGGGGCTTTAGCCGTACGTACCTCAAGGAGCTTTTAGGCAGATTCCACTTTTAGAAGTCATCTTAATACGGTTGAGTCGAGGCTCGTTTCGTAATCTGTCTCATATAGGTATTCTCATTTCATAGGCATTGCTAGGCACAATTATATATGTTATCCACACTTTATTTCCAGTTTATTTAATTCGCTTTCAAGTATCTTTATAGCTTATCATCGACTAACCACACTCAATCAACGCATTTAGTACACGTATGGGCCATTAGGAGTATTAAGTACATCGAGTTTTCCTCACCCAACTGGTATGCTAGCTTTCATTTAAATTATGACTCAGAGCCATAACATAATGAAACCATACATTAAATGTCTATATTTCGATATAAGGCTCATTCGAAATAATCATGTTTTATGAGTCTATAAGGGATAACCCGGATGTAGAGAAGGATTTGGGGCCGGTCACACTTACCTACGGAAACATTATGGAATTCAATCTCGAGAGTTAAAATTTAGCCCACATACCTGGTTGAGCTTTCCTTAAGTTACTACAACGCACCAACACCTCTAGCAATAATAATCTATAAGGAGAAAGCGAAAATCGATTAACAACTAGAAAGAATACCCATGGTGTAACTTTCTTAGGGATTTCATCAAACACCTAACATATGAAATAGATACAATGTTCTACAATGGAATTACTTCTTCCCTAAACCAATTTCAACAAAAACAACCTGAAATAGTTCATTAATCCCACATACTATAGCTTAGTGTCACGTGCATGGCTTATTTCTAACACCACAAATATATTTTTGAACTCATAATCTCTTATATGAAATCATAGAAGTAGGACTTACCCGGATAGAGGGCAATCTAGTGGCTATCTTCCTTGATTCTTGAAGACTTGAGCAAGATTTGGGTGATTGGAAGGCTAGGTTCCCTCTTTCCCAAATGAAGCCCCAAAGCCTATTTACCAAAATGGGTTATGAAAATAGGAAAAAGAAGCCTCTGAAATCGGGTCTGCGGTCGCATAATGGACCGCAGAATAGGTATGTGGGTCGCAGAATGGATCACGGAATTGGTGCCCAGAGTTGCTCTTCACTGGACAGGTTTGCGACCATTTTACGGTCGCATAACCATTTCTGTGATCGCATAATTGTCGCAGAATGGCCGCAGAATCGCATTATGCTAGCCTTTGGTAATTTGATCATAACTTTTTGTAGGGTGTCCAAATGACCAACGGTTTGAAGAGTTAGAAACTAGACTCGAAGACCTTTCATCTAAAATGTTTTTCATCACATAAAACGTTATATATATTTGGATATGTTCGTCCAAAGTATGGACTTGTGGAAACTCATTTGGAATTTTAGCCTATTATTAATATTCCAACTTGACTTTGACTTAGGCCGCTCCTTATACCCTACATTACCTATTATATAACTTATACACTTATTTACCATATTAAATTTATGTACATCATTTTAATAGCATATTAAATATTATAATAAGCCTACTTGGAACCATGAAATCCTAAATTACTTAGCGAAAATTTTCAGGGCCTTACATTTCAGTTCGAGTTTTAATAAATTTAGTATGATTCGACTCGGGAGTGAATGGTTTTCTTGGTTTTGTGAATCTTATTGGATTTCGAGACGTGGGCTCGATGGCCGGGTTGGCTAATATTGTGATTTTTGCAACCCCTTTGGAAATATTACCTGAATGGTATTTCATTCCTGTATTTCAATTACTTCGTACAGTTTTAATTGATTTATTTATTCCCTTTTTACATATGGAGGAAGACAACTTATATTTACAGGGTAAATGTCTTGGTAGAAGATATGATTTCTTGGAACTGAGGTTTATTAGTTTTTAAGTAAGTACGTAGCTCGACAAGAAATTTCCTTACCTGTCCTACTGATATATTGGCAGCATTCCGAGTAACTCCTCAACCTGGAGTTCCACCTGAAGAAGCAGCGGCCGCGGTAGCTGCCGAATTACTAGTTTTAGAATCTAGTTGGACAAAAAAAAGATTTTTTCAAGCGATTGTGTGATAACTTTTTATCTGAATTGATAATTTTCGTATGGGATTCATTCCCTTAGCATGAAATGATGATAATATACTAATTTTGGACAGATTCTGCGATTTTGGTGGCCGAGTCGAGCGGAAAAGGCATTGCGGAGTAGGGTTTTGGCTTTATTGAGGTATGTAACGCTTCCAAAAATTGTCGTAAGGGTTCGAAACCCCGAACTATGTGCTATATGATTAGAATTGAGGTGACGTACATACCAAGTGGCGGGCGTGCGGGAGTGCACCGTTAGAATTGTTACTTGGTTTATTCCATGACACCGTTTAGTGATTCTTCTTGTTGATATCCATGCTTCTACCAATGTGATTAATGTAAACATGCTAGAAATCATGCTAGATATTATGCTAAGGCTCCACGCCGATACAATTGAGACCCGAGTGGTCGTTTCTTGCTGTCATATCATGTGTTTCATTGATATTTATACTCAATCCTATTTATGCCTATCATATCATCACTATCTGTTATCGTTGTTTGGAACTTTATATCATTGATTCGGTCTAGTTCATTGTCACGCCCCAAAATCGAGGGACAAGATCGACTCTCAACCGGGTGGCCCTAGTCAAGCGGACCTGGATTTGCCTCAACAATCCCACGCATTACCCCGTGATTTGCATATACCTTATTCATGTGAATTAGCAATTTAGACTTAACATAAAACTCCAAGCTAAATTAATTTCTACATATTATCATTAACAACATATGGTACTAAATTCTTGCAAGATACATACTTCTACCACGTGGACCACGGTTGTCACTACCCAAAATACATATGTACAATACCCCGATATGTCTATGGAGCCTCTACGAGTGATAGGATTTTATACAATACTTGCTGGAAACAAGGCTCCGGCTATACCTTACAATGCAAAATAGACCCAAAATAAGGTGACATGAACCACACATGGCTCGAGAGGAAGTGGGGCTCACCGATTCAACTACGGAGTGGAGAGGAGGCACTACTGACGGTGGACTGAATTACTTGTCGTAGAACCACCTACATTCATATAAGAAAATGTAGCGCCCCCGGCAAAAGGGACGTTAGTACTGTGGAATAGTACTAGTATGTATGAACAAACTTTACTCTAAGTAAGATCAGCAATGCACAGATAAGAGACAGTAATAGAATCAGCAAGCATTGCACAGCACCAGAAACAATCAAAATCACAAGTTCCACATATTTACCCTTTTTCCTTTCCAACAACGCCATATTCAAGAATTTCATAGATTACTCATTTCAACGTGATCACATTCCATCCTTATTACCTCGGCCATCCTTATTAACTCAGTCACCCTTATACCTCACCAACCCTTATTTCTTCTTGGTGCGGCGTGCAACCCGATCCCACCAGACAATCACATTTCATATCAACACTTCCAATTCACAATTCAATCATATAAAATTTCATCATAAGGACACAATCTCAGTACAAACAACCACCCATAGGATTTCAAGTCACAACACATCTTGCCCAAAACGATGAGTCAAATAAGACATTGCCACAATCAGTGTATTACGGTTAAATCAACCACAAACTCCTGTTTATCATATCATTTCACATCTCTTACCACTTAGTCATATCCACATACATGGGTTTGTTACCAATCTTTCATATTGGAATATTAGGGTATTGAACCAACCTTACACATGGTAAAACATTCACAAGTAAATCGCCTTTTCACAATTTTCGAATAGCAAAATACATGAATTTCAGCTAGACAATCAGAGATTAGGGCATCATGCCTCAACATATTTAGAACAACCAATTTAAAAATACTCAGACAATTAACACGTAGCGACTGTTCCGGCACCAAAAAGGTGACTTTACGGAGATTAAAGTTAGCCATACATACCTGGGGTCGGAATTCCTTTTTAACTTTTACTCACAAATCACCGAACTGACTAGTACCGCCAGTCTAGTTCACAATTAAACATATTCAACTCAGAATTGGAAATCATGCATACAATTCGAACTCTTTTAAGCATTTTATCGAACGCTAGGTGACCTCATTAGATTACCACCCCTTCCTTGTGAAATTTACCCCAACCCTCTTCCCTTTTTACTAGATTAAGAAGTTTTACTCACATGCATTCATGGGTTCGACCTCCATTTTCAAGAACCATCCTATGTGTTTTATTCATAATTAAAATCTGAGAACTTGGGGAAAATAGGGTGAAGTTGTACTCTTTGAGTGAAGAAGATAGCACTAACTCGATAGATTCCGAGGTTGAGCGACTTTGAAGAATCAATTTTTTTTTAATGAAGAAGAACTTTCCCTCTCAAGAGCCTTCTCTCCCTTCTCTCTATTTTTGCTCAGAAATCAGTTAAAAATAAATAGGTTGGGTGTTTCAATGAACTGGGGGTCGGGACATAAGTAAAACGGGGTTCTCGACCCGAAAATAGTATTTCATTTCAAGAAAAAGTAATATCATCAAATAGGAGTGTCAACAATTTCACAAGAAGACTGAGTGTAAAATCATAGTTTCAAGTAGTGAGAATATCAGTAAAGTAGCCCCTAAGAGGTTAAAACAGATCGGCACTAGGCCCCAAACATGGCTCATAGCCCAAATATTACACAATTCTTTTAGAACATAATTAACACAAGGTTTTGAGTAAATATGCAACTCATTAGTTGCCGTGGAGAGGACCTAGTCCAATCCAAAAGTCAGTACGCGCCACACACTCGTCATCCGATATGTGCGCCATTCTAGAAACAACAAGTAATACGAAGTTCGGGGTTTCATACCCTCAGGACAAGATTTATAGCCATTAGTTACCTCTACCGAGCCGCGACACTAGTCCACAATGCACTTTTCCCTCAGATTGACTCCCGATTGCAACGAATCTAGCCAAAATCAGTTCAACATCATTAAAATATACTCAAGGAACACAAACCAATCGAAAATCATCAAATTAAACAAAAATCTCGAAATTCAACCAAATCCGAGCCCCGGGCCCACATCTCGGAATTCAATAATTTTGACATAATGAGAAACCTCGTCCTCCCACGATTCTTTACATACCAAGAACACTAAAATCGGACCACAATTGCCATTCCAAAACCTCAAAAGAAATCCCAATTATTTCCTCCCATTTTACCAACTTTTCCTACCCAAATCCTTAAATTTTCAAGCTTAATCTTAAGAAAATAGCATAGGAATAGGATTAACAATCAAAGAACTTACCTTTGATGAAGAACCTTGAAATTCTCTCTCAAAACCACCTTCATTGGACTCCTCCTGCATGAAAATTGATGAAACTTTATAAATTTCGCGAAGGGGGGAGTCCTTTTATACTGTTCTGCACAATCATTTCCGCACATGCGGTCCCAGGGTGCGCACCTGCGAAACTCACTTAACTGGTCCATTCTTGCGCCTGCGACCAACTTTCCGCACCTGCGACATCGCAAGTGCGACAAAAATCCTTGCACCTGCGGACTTCTCCTATACAGGAAAAACTCGCGCATGCGACCTCCCCTTCCACTCCTGCGTGATCGCACCTGCGACTCCCCTTCCGCAAGTGCGAAAACACCAGCAAACCAGCACAACAGATTTCCAAAAAACACTCCAACTTCCCGTCAACCATCCAAATTAAATCTCGAGCCCCTCGGGGCCCCAACCAAACATACCAACACACTCCATAGAATTATTCCAACTTAGTCGAACCTTCGAAACACCAAAAACAACACGAAAACACCAAATTTACATCAAATTCAAGCCTAAAAATTTTGAAACTTCTGAATTTGCCAACTACGCCGAAACCGACCAAAACACCTCCGATTAACCTGAAATTTTGCAAACATATCCAAAATGACATTATGAAACTGTTCCGACTTCCAGAATTCCATTCCGACCTCGATAGCCTATTTTCCACTGCCGATCGGAAATCGCCCAAAACTAACTTCCGCAAATTCAAGTCTAATTCTACACCGGGCATCACAAAAATATTCCGAACACACTCCTAAGTCCCAAATCACCTAACAAAGCTATTCGAGCCATAAAATTCGCATTCCGAGGTCGTTTACCAATAAGTCAACTCTCAGTTGACTTTCTCAACTATTAGGCCACTTTAAAAGGCTAAATGCCTAAAATCTCACCATAACCACTCCGGACCCAAACCAACTGATCCAACACATCCAAAACAAGATAGCAATACTTAACAAATGCAGAAATAGGGGAAATGGGATAAATCTCACGGAACGACCGGTCGGGTCGTTACATCCTCCCCCTCTTAAATAAACGTTCGTCCTCGAAAGGGTCTAGAAACATACCCGGAGCCTCTAATAAGTGAGAATATTTGTCCCGCATCTCCCGCTCGGTCTCCCAGTAGCATCCTCCACCGGCTGCCCTCTCCACTGAACCTTCACTGAAGCTATATCCTTAGACCTCAGCTTCCTGACCTGACGACCCAAAATAGCCATTGGCTCTACCTCATATGACATATCACCTCGAGTTGAACCGTGCTGAAGTCCAAAACATGGGAAGGGTCACCAACATACTTCCGGAGCATCGAAACATGGAATACTGGATGAATACTCGATAAACTGGGAGTCATAGCAAGCCTATAAGCCACGTCCCCAACTCTCTGAAGTACCTCAAATGGCCCAATGAACCTGGGACTCAGCTTCCCTCTCTTCCCGAATCTCGTAACATCCTTCATGGGTGACACCTTCAGCAACACCTTATCCCCGACCATGAAAGACACATCTCGGACCTTCCGGTCCGCATAACTCTTTTGCCTAGACTGCGTCGTGCGAAGCCGCTCCTAAATCAACTTTGTCTAACTCAAAGCATCCTGAACCAAGTCTGTGCCCAATAGCCTAGCCTCGCCTGACTCAAACCAACCAACCGAAGATCTACATCTCCTACCATACAAAGCCTCATACGGAGCCATCTAAATGCTCGACTGATAGCTGTTATTATATGCAAACTCCGCTAGTGGCAGAAACTAATCCCCCGAACCGCCAAAGTCAATGACACAAGCACGCAACATGTCCTTCAAAATATGAATGGTACGCTCCGACTGCCCGTCGGTCTGAGGATGAAACGCTGTGCTCAGCTCAACCTGAGTACCCAACTCTCTCTGCACGGCTCTCCAAAATTGAGATGTGAACTGAGTGCCTCTGTCGGAAATGATAGAAACCGGAACCCCATGCAAACGGACAATCTCCCTGATATAAATCTCAGCTAACCTATCCGATGAATACATAGCACCAACATGAATGAAGTGTGCGGACATGGTCAGCCGATCCACAATAACCAATATAGCATCAAACCTCCTTGAAGACCGTGGGAGTCCAACTACGAAGTCCATGGTGATCTACTCCCACTTCCACTCCGAAATATCAAACCTCTGAAGCAATCCACCAGGTCTCGGGTGCTCATACTTGACCTGCTGATAGTTGAGACACCGAGCAACAAACTCCACAACATCCTTCTTCATCCTCCTCTACCAATAATGCTGCCTCAAATACTGATACATCTTTGCGGCACCCGAATGGATGGAATACCGCGAACTATGAGCCTTTGCTAGAATCAAATCTCGAAGCCCGTCTACATTGGGCATGCAAAACCGTCCCTGCAACCTCAAGACCCCATCATGACCAATAACCACATCCCTAGGATCACCGCGACGGACCCGGTCCTGAAGAACAAGTAAATGTGGATCATCATACTGTCGTGCTCTAATCTGATTGTAAAGAGAAGACCTGGAGGCTACACAAGCCAACACCCGCGAGGGCTCTGATAGATCCAATCTCACCAAATGACCGGCTAAGGCCTGAGCATCAAGATCTAATGGCCGCTCTTCTACTGGAAGCTAAGCTAAGCTCCCCAAACTCTCTGCTCTGCGACTCAAGGCATCGGCCACTACATTGGCCTTCCCCGGGTGATATAAGATAGTGAGGTCATAATCTTTGAGGAGCTCTAACCATCTCCTCTGACGCAAATTCAAGTCCTTCTGCCTCAGCAGATACTGCAAACTGCAATGATTCTTCTCGTGCACCTTCAACTGTCTGGACGCGTAGCCAATCACCCTACTGTCAAGCATCAATACCGCTCCCAAGACAACTCTAGAAGCATCACAATAAACTATGTAAGAACCCGAACCAGCAGGCAAAACTACTATTGGAGCTATAGTCAATGCTGACTTGAGCTTCATAAAGCTCTCATCAGACCATCTGAATAGAGCACCCTTCTGGGTCAATCTGGTCAAAGGCGAAGTAATCAGAGAGAATCCCTCCACAAAGCGACGGTAATATCCCGCCAAATCAAGGACACTCCTAATCTCTAAAGCTGAGGACGGTCTGGGCCAACTCTGCACCGCCTCTCTCTTCTTTGGATCAACCTGAATCCCCTCACTAGACACCACGTGCCCCAAGAAAGCTACCGATCCCAGCCAAAACTCACACTTGGAGAATTTTACATAAAGCTTCTCCTCCATCAATCTCTGTAACACAACTCTCAAATGCTGAGCATGCTCTTCCTAGGTACGAGAATAAACCAGGATGTCATCAATGAATACAATGACGGAGGAATCAAGATAAGGCTGAAACACGTTGTTCATCAATTGCATGAATGCAACTGGGGCATTGGTCAGCCCAAATGACATAACCAAGAACACATAATGACCATACCTGGTCCTGAAAGCAGTATTCGGAATACCAGAATCCCGAATCCTCAACTTTACCCAGATCTCATATCAATCTTGGAAAACACTCTGGCTCCCTGAAGTTAGTCAAACAAATCATCAATATGGGGCAAAGGATACCGGTTCTTCACTGTAAGCCTATTCAACTACCGATATTCAATACACATAAGCATGGACTCATCCTTCTTCTTAACGAACAACACCGGTGCACCCCAAGTGACACGCTAGGCCGAATGAACCCCTTATCCAGGAGCTCCTGAAGCTGCTCCTTCAATTTGTTTAGCTCCGCTGACACCATACTATATGGTGTAATATAAACAGACTGAGTACTTGGCACCATGTCAATACCAAAATCAATATCCCTGTCAGGTGGCATGCCTGGCAGGTCTGCAGGAAACATATCCGGAAAATCACGGACCACAGGAACTGAATCAATAGCGGGAGTCTCACCATTGACATCCCTCACAAAGGCCAAATAAGATAAACACCCCGCTAGGCATATACTTGGAAGAACCTCTCCACTCAACCCTCGGACACCATGGCATAGCCAAGGTCACAATCTTAGCGTGACAGTCAAGAATAGCATGGCACGAAGATAGCCAATCCATGACAAAAATCACGTCAAAATCAACCATGTTGAGTAACAGTAGGTCCACTCGGGCCTCCAAACCCCCAATAGATATAGTGCACGACCGATACACACGGTCCACAATAATCGTATCGCCCACCGGAGTCGACACATAAATAGAGGTGACTAAAGACTAGAAACATAGGAATATGTGGAACCAGGGTCAAATAAAGCCAAGGCACTACGACAACAGACTGAAACAATACCTGCAATCACGGCATCCGAGGCCATAGCATCTGGCCTGGCTGGAAATGCATACATACGAGCCTGACCTCCCCTTGCTCGACCCCCACCCTCTAGAGCGGCATCTAGCTGACTGACCACCACCCCTGGCTGCCTGGGTGGGTGGTGAAGTGACTGGAGCTGAATTCGAGGGCTGGCCCCTCTGCTGAGAAGATCCAGCGAAACGGCAGGGACACTGCCTCCACACGTGCCCAAACTGTCCACACTCAAAGCAACTCCCCCGAGCTGGATGTTGGGATTGATAGAAACCCCTAGCACCTGAACGAACACTGGAAGACTCATGGACAGAATAACCCTGAATTGGAGGTGCTCGAGCTGCACTCTAAGCTGGGAGGGCACCGAAAGAAGTACGGCCTGACTAAGAAACACGGGGACCCTGCCCCGAAGATGCACCACTATAAGCTGGGCAGCCTGACCGAGGAGGCCTAAATGGACGGCCCTACCCTGCTGAAATTATCCCCTGAAGGGAGCACCACTGGAACTGCCCGAACCACGAGGCCTCTTGGCCTCCCTCTCCTCCCGCTCCTGGCGGTGAACAGACTCAATATCTCGAGTTACGTCAACAACCTGCTCGAATGAAGCACCCGATACCCTGTCTCGAGTCATAAGCAACCGATGCTGATAAGAAAGACCATCCACAAACTTCCTCACCCTCTCCCTATCAGTAGGGACAATCTCAGAATCATACCTAGCCAACTCGGAGAACCTCATCTCGTACTGAGTAACAGATAACTCTCCCTGTCAAACCTGCTCAAACTGCCTGCACTGCTCCTCTCTATGGGACTAAGGAACATACTTCTCCAAGAAGATAGTGGAGAACTGCCGCCAGGTAAGAGGTGCTGAACCAACCGGTGTACGCCTCTCGAGCGACTCCCACCATGTAAAGGCAGCACCCGCAAACTGAAATGTAGCAAATGAGACCCTACTGATCTCCAAAATACCCGCGGTGCACAACATCCTCTGGCACCTATCTAGAAATCCCTGGGCATCCTCACCCTCTGTACCGTTGAAAGTCGGAGGTTGAAGTCTGCTCGTCCTCAGGCATAGCAGGGAAAACATAATCCTTAACCGGAGCAGCTGCCTGAGCTGGGGCTGCTCCCGGTGCCTGAATACCCTGTGTAGCCTGCTCAGGTGCCCGGGCAACTAGAGTCTGATTGCCTCCCCCCGACTGAGCGGTAGTGGCAGAAGAAGACATGGCGACTGCCTGAGCTAAACTGGTGCATACTGTCAATATTTGAGACAGGGCCTCCTGAAGACCCGGAATAACCATAGGCACTGCTGGTGCCTGATCTTGTCCTGCTGGGCCACCATCGGCGGAACCCTGACCATGATCGATAGGGGGGTCCTGAGGTACTGCCTCGGCTGCTGCGCGGGCTGGCCCCCTACCTCTACCACGGCCTCGACTGCGGCCTTGACCTCTCGCTGGTCTAGCGGATGACTGGTCACTCTGATCGGCGCGGCGTGTCCTCACCATCTGTGAGAGAATGAAACAACATAAGTTCAGATTTCAAGAATCAATAGATCAGCACGAATGAGCTCAAGAAAGATAGAATGTTTCCTAAAAGTCCAGCAGCTTCTCGAAGATAAGTACAGACGTCTCCGTACTGATCCGCAAGACTCTACCAAACCCGCTCATGACCGTTGAGTCCTATGTAACCCAGGGCTCTGATACCAAACTGTCACGACCCCAAATACCAATCGGACGTGATGGGGCCTATCGTGGAACTAGGCTAGCCAATATATCACATGATCACAATTTCTTTTAAAAACATCCCATTTTCGAAATCTAAGCATTTCATAAGTATACAAAACTGATTAAAGAAGGTCATCATAGAACAATACTGAAATCCCCAAAACCTGGAGCAACCGTGTCATGAGCATCTAGTGAAATAATCGAAAATAAACTATTATAACAAAAATCTCTGAGTCAAAGCTAGATACACAGGAAGAGAAAACAGAGATGCTGGGGACGCTGGACAGCTACCTCTATATCCCGCAATCCGTCTCCGCTGTGGACGATAAAGGCTAATGCTCGAGGTCTGCTCCTGAATCTGCACACAGAGGTGCAGGGAGTAATGTGAGTACACCAACTCAGTAGTAATTAAAACAAATCAGATCTGAGCAGCAAGAACCATATAAAATCAATGTCATCAAATCACAGGAGGCACAACCTTACTTTCAAATAGTATAACATAGATGTATGAAATCGTCATGCCATAAAAATCAACTTCCAGAAACCCTTTAACGATATATATTTTTCAACAACTTCAAACGAAAGGTCTAGGATAAAAATGAAATGAATCATATAGAGGCCCCTCAGGCATAACATATTACATAAGCTCAGAATGAAAGTAGTAGAATCATCAGTAGCCCCTTGGGCAAAACATATATCATAATCAGCCCCTCGGGCATGCCTCACAATAACTCATAATCAACCACTCAACACCTTACAGTCACTCATACCTCCCAATCACTCGTCACTCGGCACTCGACACTCGCACTCAGTAGGTACATGCGCTCACTGGGGGTGTGTACAGACTCTGCCTTCAGCCTAAGCGCTAAATAAACAGCCAAATCATGGCATCAATCGCTCTTAGGCTCTCGGCCTGTCTCATATCATAAATATCCCTACAACATTGGCCCTTGGCCGCACTCAGTCAGACACTCTCAACATGCCACTCGGGCCATAAGTAAAATGAGGTTCTCGACCCGAAAATAGTATTTCATTTCAAGAAAAAGTAATATCATTAAATAGAAGTGTCAACAATTTCACAAGAAGACTGAGTGTAAAATCATAGTTTCAAGTAGTGAGAATATCAGTAAAGTATCCCCCAAGGGGTTAAAACAGATTGGCACTAGGCCCCAAACATGGCTCGTAGCCCAAATATTACACAATTCTTTTAGAACATAATTAACATAAGGTTTTGAGTAAATATGCAACTCATTAGATTTCGCAGAGAGGACCTAGTCCAATCCAAAAGTCACTACGCGCCACACACTCGTCATCCGACATGTGCGCCATTCTAGAAACAACAAGAAATACGAAATCCGGGATTTCATACCCTCATGAAAAGATTTATAGCCATTACATACCTCTACCGGGCCACGACACTAGTCCGCAATGCACTTGCCCCTCAGATTGACTCCCGATTGCACCAAATCTAGCCAAAATCAGTTCAACATCATTAAAATATACTCAAGGAACACAACCAAATCGAAAATCATCAAATTAAACAAAAATCTCGAAATTCAGCCAAACCCGAGCCCCAGGCCCACATCTTGGAATTCAATTATTTTTACATCATTAGAAACCTTGTCCACCCATGATTCTATACATACCAAGAACACTAAAATCGGACCACAATTTCCATTCCAAAACCTCAAAAGAAATTCCAATTCTTTCCTCCCATTTTTCAAACTTTTCCTACCCAAATCTTTAAATTTTGAAGCCTAATCTTAACAAAATTGCATAGGAACGGGATTAACAATCAAAGAAATTATCTTTGTGGAAGAACCTTGAAATTCTCTCTCAAAACCACCTTCAATGGACTCCTCCTGCATGCAAATTGATGAAAACTTAATAAATTTCGCGGAGGGGGGGGGGGTCCTTTTATACTGTTCTGTGCAGTCTTTTCCGCACCTACAGACAATTGACCGCACCTGCGGTCCCAGGGTGCGCACCTGCGAAACTCACTTAACTGGCCCATTCTCGCGCCTGCGACCAACTTTCTGCACCTGCGACATCGCAAGTGCGACAAAAATCCTCGCACCTGCGGACCTCTCCTATACAGGAAAAAATCGCACCTGCGACCTCCCCTTCCGCTCCTACGTGATCGCACCTGCGACTCCCCTTCTGCAGGTGCGAAAACACCAGCAAACCAGTACAGCAGATTTCCAAAAATTACTCCAACTTCTCATCAACCATCCGAATTAAATCCCGAGCCCCTCAGGGCCCCAACCAAACATACCAACACATTCCATAGCATTATTCCAGCCTAAAAATTTTGAAACTTCGAAATTCGCCAACTACACCGAAACCGACCAAAACACCTCCGATTAACCTGAAATTTTGCAGACATATCCAAATTAACCGGAAAATCGCCAAAAATTAACTTCCGCCAATTCAAGCCTAATTCTACACCGGACATCACAAAAATATTCCGAACACACTCCTAAGTCCCAATTACCTAATAAAGCTATTCGAGCCATAAAATTCGCGTTCTGAGGTCGTTTATCAATAAGTCAACTCTTAGTTGACTTTCTCAACTATTAAGGCACTTTAAAAGGCTAAATGCCTAAACTCTCACCATAACCACTCCGGACCCAAACCAATTGATCCAACATATCAAAAACAAGATAGCGATACTTAACAAATGCAGAAATAGGGGAAATGGGGTAAATCTCACGGAACGACCGGTCGGGTCGTTACAACGTTTCATCATATTTTGCCCATTTTGTTCATGTGTCCATTCCGGTGGGCGATACTATTGTTGTGGACCGTGTGTATCGGTCATGTGTAGTGTTTATTGGGGGTCTGGAGACCCGAATGGATTTGTTGTTGCTGAGTATGGTTGACTTCGATGTGATATTGGGCATGGATTGGTTATCTCTATGTTATGATGTTCTTGATTGTCACCTGAAGATCATGACCTTAACCATGCCGGGATTTTCGAGAGCGAAGTGGAGTGGTTCCATAGATTATGTTCCTAGTAGGGTTATTTCTTACCTTAGGGCTCAGCGTATGGTTGAGAAAGGTTGCCTATCGTATTTGGATTTTATGAGGGATGTCCTTTTAGAGAATCCCACTGTTGATTATGTTCCCGTGGTCCGTGATTTTCCGGACGTGTTCCCTGCAGACTTTCCGGGCATGCCGCCTGACAGGGACAATGATTTTGGTATCGATTTGATGTCGGGCACTCAAACTATTTCAATTCCACCATATCATACGGCATCCGCAGAGTTGAAGGAGCTGAAAGAGAAACTTCAGGAGCTCTTAGATAAGGGGTTCATATGGACCCGTGTGTCACCTTGAG
This sequence comes from Nicotiana paniculata, assembly GCA_005239505.1. Lineage (NCBI taxonomy): Eukaryota > Viridiplantae > Streptophyta > Magnoliopsida > Solanales > Solanaceae > Nicotiana > Nicotiana paniculata. Next base: position 18,938 of record ML353804.1, on the reverse strand, counting down.
GTGCACTGGTTCTATTTGGGAAAAAGAAAGACGGTTCCATGAGATTGTGTATTGACTATAGGCAGTTGAATAAGGGCACAGTCAAGAATAAGTATCCTCTGCCTCGTATTGATGATTTGTTTGACCAGCTTCAGGGAACGAAGGTGTTCTCTATGATTGATTTGAGGTCCGGTTATAACCAACTGAAGATTCAGGATTCGGGTATTCCTAAGACAGCTTTCAGGACCAGTTATGGAAATTATGAGTTCATGGTGATGTCTTTTGAGCTGAGCAATGCCCAGTGGCGTTTATGCATTTGATGAACAGTGTATTCCAGTCACATTTGTACTCCTTAATTATTGTGTTCATTTATAACATTCTGGTATACTCTCGTAGCCAGGAGGAGCATGCTCAACATTTGAGGGTGGTATTACAGAGAGTGAGGGAGGAGAAGATTTATGCAAAGTTCTCCATGTAGAAGTGGGATCGGATCACCATGGACATTGTAGTTGGGCTTCCACGGACATCAAGGAAGTTCAATGTTACATGGGTTATTCTAGATCGGCTGACCAAATCCGTGCACTTCGTTCCTTTTGGTACTACTTACACTTTAGCGCGGTTAGCTAAGATTTATATCTGAGAGATCGTACGTCTACATGGTGTTCTAGTTTCCATCATTTCTGGCAGGGCTACTCAGTTCACATCACAATTTTTGAGGGGATGAAAGTTGGGGGAAAATTGTAGAAACTTCATAAATCAATTTTTGGGAGTTGAACACCGATTTGAGGTTGGATTTTGATAAATTTAGTATCATTCGACTAGGGAGTGAATGGGTTTCTTGGTTTGATTAAAAACCTGGCCCCGAGAGGAAGTGGGCCTCACCAAGACTACTGAAGAGATGAAGGGAAGGCACCACTATCGGTGATTGAAGCTACCTGCTATAGAACCACCTACATCCATATAAGAGATGTAGCGCCCCCGGAAAAAAGGACGTTAGTGCCATTGAATAGTACTAGTATATAGTAACGAACCTACTCTAGATAGGATAAACATCAATAGTCAACACAAATAGAGGCATCATACAACAATACGTCGAAGTAAGGAAAAACACAAACAAGAGTTACCACATCCCCCATCTCGTTTTTCCATCTTTTGGTTAATGTTCTTTTACATTTCTTGTTTTTATTATTATTAGTGATCCACCGTGTCGTTGTCACACGGAGTATGATCTCCGCCCGAACGGCTAAGCCATCCTAGGTGAGGTCCGAATTTCAATCACATCACATAACCACAGTGGCTTGTTCTCCCAGAGTCCGATCCCTGCCCGAATCGGCTAGGCTAACACCATGGCTCGTGCACAGAATGTGGAGTCCGATCTCTGCTCGATCGGCTAGGCTATCTCAACTAAATCAGTGCGGACAATAATCATCATCATATCATAATCATATCACAATATCAATTCATCCATGTGTACGGCATGGAGTCCGATCATAGCCATAACGGATAGGCCTTCTCACCCCTAGGACATTCTCCTGGTACAATTATGGGTGTTTTAGATCACTTACATCATTTTTAACATTTTTTATCCCCCAAGACATATTGTTCTTTGATTCAGCTTTCATATAATTAGAATCTTTTGATTCATATTTAACAACAATCCATCCTTTAATCTATATGCCATAACAATCCAATCCATTAATTCATGTCTCATATCAATTCAACCTCTTGATTCGTATTTAATATCATTACCATCTCTTTACTCACACTTCATATCATTACAACTTTTTATTCATATTTCATACCATTCCAATCTTTCACATTTACCACACTCATCATATACAAGGATCACACACATAGTAGAAGAAGGAACATAATGATCACAACTCATATACTCAAGTAGCACAACGATATGGTAATAGCATGGAATGACATAGAAGAAAGAATTTCTCAATTAGGAACATAGAACACATAAATTTCTTAGATATCCACCAAGAGAATAATACCCGGGAAGTGAGCACAATGGGTTTATCATATGAGGATTAGAGTTAGCCATACATACCTCGAATCAGGATTTTTCCTTAATTTCTATCTCAAATCATCGGACCTTCTAGCACCTTCAATCTTATTCACAATGCCACACATTTAAACCTAGAATTAGCCATAATGAACATGTCTTGAACTCATTTGAGCTTTTTATCAAACACTAGGTGTTCCCTTAGATTGCATGATCCCTTTTCAGTGAAGAATTACTCTAATCTACCCTCTTTTACTAGATTATGGCAGATTTGATACATGCATGCAAGATTCTTAACCCCGTCTCCAAGAAATAACCTATGTGTGTTTCATTTCAACTAGAATCTGAGAATTAAGGGTAATGGGATGGAAGCTTACCTCTTATGGTGAAGAAATTTGTGTCCTACTTAATTAGTTCCAAGCTTGAGTGAAGAAGGAGGATCGATTTGATGAAGTTGGGGAATTTATCTCTCTATAACTCACTCTTGCTTCTCTCTATATTATCAGATAGTCGTTAAAAATGAGGGGGAATGGGTTTTATGTGGGTCTGGGGTCGGGTTATAAATATTGAAAAATGGATAGTCCAACATTTCGGACCTGGCTTTATCCAGGCTTTATCTACCTAAAGCCTGGTCTGGCCTGGCTTTACCCGGGCTTTATCTACCTAAATCCTGGTCAGACCTGGATTTACCGAGGCTTTATCTACCTAAAGCCTGGTCTGAACTGGCTTTATCCAGGCTTTATCTACCTAAAGACTGGTCTAGCTGCAACGAAAAATTTTCAACTCCTCAGCGCATCGTTCAATCCCTAAACTCTAGAAGTACAATGTATTACCTACCTGGACACCACAAAACCTTAAACTACATAGTGAAGTTTTTTTCCGGGGCCCTACATTAGGCCTCTCCTTGGACTCCACAATACTTATTTTATGACTTATACACTTATTTACAAAATCCAATTCGTTTATCTCATATTTATACCACAAAAATGTTATAATTAGCCTACCTGGAACATCGAAATCCTAAATTACTTAGAAAAAACTTTCGGGGCCTTACATTCTCCCCCGCTTAGGATCATTCGTCCCCAAATGATGATCAAGGATTCACTATGTTTTGAATATACTATAAGGCAAAGAAGATGCCCGAAGAATAGCGGTGGAGTACGATGGTTCCGATTTACAACAACAAGGGTGATATCCAAAATTGCAACAATTATAGAGGTATCAGGTTATTGAGTCACACTAAGAAAGTTTGGGAGAGAGTGGTGGAGGCCAGGGTGAGGTAGTGCGTGTCTATTTCCGAGAATCGGTTTGGATTCATGACGGGGCGTTCAACTACGAAAGCGATTCATTTGGTAAGGAGATTAGTGGAGCAGTACAGGGAAAGGAAGAAGGATTTGCATATGGTGTTTATTGACCTTGAGAAGGCATACGAGGCATTAACGCAAGGTTAGAGGATTGGAGAAAAAGCTTGGAGTCTAAGGGTTTCAAATTGAGTAGAACCAAGACAGAATACTTAGAGTAAAAATTCAGTGAGACCCATGATGCAGACGTAGAGGTTAAGCTTAATGCTCAAGTTATCCCCAAGAGAGCGAGTTTTAAGTATCTCGGGTCTATTATCCAGGGTAATGGGGAGAGTGACGAAGATGTCACATATCAGATCGGAGCAGGATGGATGAAGTGGAGACTCGCTTTCGGTGTTCTATGTGATAAGAAGGTTCCATTAGGACTTAAGGGCATCGAGTGGTAGTTCGACCCGCTATGTTGTATGCGGTTGGGTGTTGGCCAGTCAAGAACTTCCACGTGCAGAAGATGAGAGTAGCAGAGATGAGGATGTTTAGATGGATTTGTGGGTGTACCAGGCAAGATAGAATTAAGAATGAGGCTATCCGAGACAGAGTGGGAGTAGCCTCCGTGGAGGACAAGATGCGGGAGTCGCGGCTGAGATGGTTCGGACATGTTAGGAAAAGAAGCATTGACGACCCTGTCAGGAGGTGTGAGAGGTTGACCATGGAGAGTTTGAGAAGGGGTCGAGGTACGCCTAAGAAGTTCTGGGGAGAAGTGATTAGGCAGGACATGGCGCTGCTTCAGCTCACTGAGGACATGACACTTGATAGGAGGGTGTGGAGGTCGACTATTAAGGTAGACGGTTAGTAGGTAGTTTATAGTGCTCAATTATTTGCTTAGTAGCATGCATTTCCCATCATATTCTTTGATTTTTATTATGATATGTGGTTTGTTCGCCTCAGGTATTGTATTATGTGCTGCTATTATTGGATACTTTTTTTTCCTTCCTTGCTTCCTTCTTCTTCTTCTTACCCGTTATGAGTCGAGGGTCTATTAGAAACAGCCTCTCTACCTGCATTAGGTAGGGGTAAGGTCTGCGTATAGACTACCATCCCCAGATCCCACATGTTGTAATCAAACTGGGTTTGTTGTTGTTGTTATTTATATGGCAACCCCCAAATTTAACCAACTCCCAAATTGTTTTTTATTTTTATTTTTTTGAAACATTTGCAAGAGTTTCCTTTGTAAATAGGCCTATCCACCTGTCAGAGAGCCCCCGAAACACATTTCAATAAATTCCACATAATTCAGTTTCTTCAACAAATTCCACATAACTCAGTTACTTCAACGATTCAAGATAATTCAATAACTTTAAAATTTTCCACATAACTCAGTTACTTCAACGAATTACACATAATTCAGTTACTTCAACAAATTCCATATAACTCAGTTAACACAACAACACACAAATGTAGTACAAATTAAGGATTCATAAGACAACGGGGGATTAGGGGAGTGGGGTGGCCCCACACAATATGACATGTAATGCAATTATTTAGAGGTAATAAACTTCATAAACGACTACCTGACTTATCCAAGCAAATGGGGGTATTTCTTTTTCATTTTATTATTCGCTTCCCGTGTGCCTTCCTCGACTTACAAGCTTCGCCATAACACATTCACAGAAACAACTCTCCATTAACTTTACCTTCAATAACTTCCACCGTGATAACACACAAAGGATCTCCAACTACCTTCTTAGACGTAGACATATGAAAAAACAAAATATATGAGGAAAAGCTATAGGGAAACATCATACTCCTAGTGCATCCCAATGGGAAGTGCGCTTATGTACCCATCCATTATCAGTTAACATAACATCTCCAGGGGAAAAATGTTGAGAATAACCTGTTCACCCTCCTAAATTCTAAATCTCTACGCGAACACCCAAACTAAACCTGTGGTGACCTTTTACAATTTCTCTAGGATATGCTATCATATGTCGACCATAAAATTACCTATGGAATATGTGTGATTGACAGGGTGATGCTTCCTCTTTGACACGTTTGAACCTTCAATACCTAATAGATCTAATACAATGAGGAACAACGGAGTTCAAGATTGGGCTGGAATTATTCAGGAATCCATTAATGTGCTAAGCAAAGTCTTTCATGAAGTTATATGCTAAGAGACACGAAGATTATTACTAACAAGGTTGACGTCGTTAACCATTGTGAAGACATTAGTTATTAGGCAAATGAAGCATAGAGGTAACTAGCTCGCATTGGTAAGGTGGGAACCATGTATGTAATCCTGAGATCTAAAAGAAGTGGGTCTTCCTAGACATGAGACACACGGGAGGCATGATCGGGATGATGAAGATTCTAGCATTAGTTATCCTTAGGAGGCTACGAGTTATGCATGGGATAGTAACAATTGATCCTCTCCACACCTGTCGTGCCCGGCGATAGTAAGCTCTACGGAGGAGCGGTCAAGTACATCAAATCGATTGACTCCTTGAGTGTACGAAAAATAAGTTTAGCTCAAAATGGTAAGATTCTTGCAACATGGTTGTGATAGAGACTTCAAAAGAATCACATGAAGTTGAATTACACTCCTAACATTAACTGAACAATGGATCTATGCCACCTGCGCATGAGGGTTAAAAGGAAGTCAAACACGTATGAGATTATCATCATCCAAACAGCTTAACCCTTCCCGTATGACAACTTGTCATCTGAATTAGAATAATTATGGTATGTGCAGAAAACTGGAAGCATCTAATCTCAACCTTCTACGAGTGAAACCATATAGCTAGGACATCTTAATATGGGGATGAAATCATGTATATGTTAGAAGGCTTCTAGTGATTAACATGATGCTCGGGGGAGAAAGACAACTAAAACTCCTATCCAACCAGGGAGGTGGAATGCCAAGGATAGCAAAAATATCCTCACATGACAATGACAAAATCAATGATTCTAGAAGCCGAGAGTGCAAAGGCAACAAAACCCAATGGGACAATATTGAATAATCTTGGAAGGTTTGCAAATGTTCTTAATGAGTTCTCCATAGACCTTCACTCGAGGTGTACCCAGATTCTAATGAAAGACAGGAAAACATAAGAAGTAGGCATTGTGCTATGATATCCACCAAAGGTACATTTAGTCTTGATGGAGAGCCTATCAAGGGTCCTAATGCGAAAGTAAGTGTTATAGTGACACATTCGGACACGTTCTCTCATCGTTATCTAACAAGTGTTGGGAAACTAGCTCGATGAATTCACTAACAGAGGAACATAATTATCACATGTGGTGGAGGTGTAAAGAGAAAATAAACATTTTTTATGAGTTTGTCATGTTTCTGTTGTATTAGTTCCCAACTATAGTACAATACCATGTCACGGACAACCACAATACCAGGAACAAAGTGGGCTACTTACCGCAGGGTGTCCCAAGTGGACACAGAAGTTATAGTAAGATGGCGACACAAGATCTTTGTATTATGGGGATATGAGGATCTCAATCTTCAAAGGGACCTCATGCACACGGTGACCATTTCGATTGAGACGCACTCATATGATAGGTGTTAAGGCATGCTCTTATGCTACTAGACAGTGAGAAGGTTTCATGATTATATTCAAAAGAGTAGAGTGACTATTCAAACCATAGAAGCCATATACACCTAGTGAGAAGAAGAGTGGCTCGAGAAGGATTGCAATTCCGGGATGCTTTTCATGGAACTTGACACCACATAGGTAAACTTTTATGACAGTGCGTGCGTAGGCACAATGGAGCATATATTATCTATTTAACCGAGAAGGTTTTGTGAGGAATCCATCAGGTGTAGTTCCTTGTTTAAAAAATTAGGGAAGCAAGTGGGGAGTATTACCCTATGATTATGACTGGATTGAAGAAGTTAGTATATGATTCAATTTTCTCTAGAGTTTGTAAGTAATACGTCCCATTCAAAGAGTAGATACATAGAATGGCTCATAAGGTTGCCCGGACTCTATCCCATGTCCCATAGCAACATAAGGATTAACATATGACAAACAAAATTTTATTTGTATGCCAAAGACACAATTATGATATTTCTTCAATCACCGAAATTGGAACTGGAAAAATAGGACAACAACCAGGGGAAGACCGGGTATGTGGGAGGAATTAACAGGAAGAAGACTTGAGAGTTATAGGAGTGAACTCAAAAGCCTCACGGCTAGTGGAGCCAGTACTAACGTTAAAATTAGTTGAATTCATAGCAACATAGACCAATTAACATATAGCGACACTCAAACTAGTATCATGAAAATCAGAAGAGGAGCGAAAGTACTCATCTTCCTTATAGCTAGAAGAAGGACAACCTTCAACAATAAGATGAGAAACAAGAATAAGTAGCATGATCCAGCTACAGGGAGGCTCGACGAACCCTAGCTTCGATGAAGATTAATAATGTTTAAAAGTAATTGAGCAGAAAAAATTCAGAAAATCACCTGTCGGAGAATAGGGAGATTCACGCCAAACAAATAAAAATCTTGCTGATTCCGACCATTAGGTCAAAGTGGAAGCCTCAACAAAGATAGAGCGAGGGCACTACCATACTAGAGATAATGATGAAACAAAGCAAGATCTTCACTATGATACTATGCCAACATTCAGATTGAAGCAGAAACTCGAAGAAAAATAGCCAAGGCTCTTGAATAGAGAAGAATAAATGGTCGAGGGGAAATACCTTTTTATCTTGTGCGAAAATATGATAATTTTTCATCCATTCATTCGATAAGAATTTCTTTGGGTTTAGTCCCTTGTTGAGAGTTTCTAAAGGCGTGTGGGAAGTAGTAATTATATAGTTACAACTCCATTCAAGGACATGATTATAGAGCTCAATATCATAAGAGATTTCTTATAAGAGAATTTGTGGTATAGTGGATTCACGAAATAATGGATCTCGTTCAAAGAGTAGATGCATGCAATGCTTTGTGACCCAACATTTATTAAGACCATGCCTATGAAAATTCTTCAATATGGATGTATATATACAACAAGAGTGCTTTGGTTTTTCTAAGGAGTGACTTACTTGGTGACATCGAGTTCACAAGGCAATAGCTTAATCGATGCCCCTCGACTCCACATCCCTAATGTATGTTGGTACCATACCGATATACTATAGGATTTGGTGGTGCATTGACATCAATAGGGACAAGGGCACTCCCCTCTTAGCTGTCACGCCTCCTCTTTCCACTACCCCTTCTTAATGAAGGGTAATAAGGGAGTTTTTCCAATTAAAGTAACATTATTTGGATTTGGGATTTATTTTAATTTTTTCAGAGTCGCCACCCGAATTTTTCACAATGCTCCGGTACACCATGTTATTTAAAAATCCCAAACCGAGCAAATTTTGACTCTGTTTTAATTTGTTTGCGACCAGAAATCCAAGTAAGGAATTTTGTTAACCCGGGAGAAGGTGTTAGGCATTCCCGAGTTCCGTGGTTCTAGCACAGTCGCTTAACTATTAATATTTGGCCTAAATTATCTGATTATTTACATATTTTAGCCTATTGTGCATTTTTATCCTTCTTACTTTTCAACCGCTTTTTAATATTTATGGATTTATCTTGAAACAAGTCACGATGGCGTGCGCTTGTTTGTTTTTTGACACATTATAACTGTGCCACATGAAATATACCCGCAATTACAACATGTAATTTTTATTATATTAAGTTGAAGACGGGGACATGAGTTATCGCACCCGAGTGTAGATTATGTAGTAAAGACTATTGTCGTGACGATTTTATAGCGCCTATTTGAGGCGATGTTTTATTAATCTCTATGTTCTACTTGAAGGAGTATTTTAGTTTTAAGATAAATTAGGACGTTATGGATTTATCTTGGACAAGTTACGATGGCGTACACTTGTTGTTTTTGAGCAAATGGAAAACACGTCACATGAAATGCACCCGTGGTTGCTATGTGTGTGTTTATTAGTTGTTTAGAGTTGAGGGTCGGGGGCATGAGTTGCCACTCCCGAGTGTAGATTTATGGTAATTTTGGTACTTCCTATTAAATCTCAAACTAAAAGAAGTATTTTTTTCTGTCTAGATCAAATTTTCTAGCCTAAAGGGCAAGATTCTTGGGATATGGCCATATTTTAGCGTAATTTGTTTCAACTCTTTGGCCAATCCTAATTATGGATAGTTTTGATATGATTCGAATTTGAACAGTCTGAATAACCAGGAGCAGATATGTTAACACGTTTATCATTTGCATTGTAATAAAAGAGGCAGATTAGAGTTGATGGCGTAACATGTTATCATTAACATGTTAACCATGGAGGCTTGCTCGCGCCATTTGATGGCGTACTCTCTGAAACTCTCTGAGGGTTTCTTTTTTAGATTGGATAGTGAGTTCCTATCGGGAGTGATGTCCAAATTGTATTGGAATTGTTGGACAAAGTCCCGTGCCAAGTCATCCCATATGTGCCAACGGGATATATCCTGGTCCATGTACAATTCTGATGCAATCCCCGTCAAGCTTTCTCCAAAATATGCCATGAGAAGTTCCTCCTTCCCACCTGCTCCCCTGAGCTAGTTGCAGTACCTTTTCAGGTGGGCTATGGGGTCTTCCTGTCCGTCATATTTTTCGAACTTGGGGGTTTTGAACCCGAGAGGCAGATGGACGTGCGGGAACATGCACAAATCTGCATAGGAGACACTTTTCTGCCCGCTCAGCCCCTTTATATTTTTGAGGCTTTGTTCAATACTCTTCCTTTTTCGAGTTATCTCTTCGTTCTCGAAGCTTTTCTTATCTTGTCCCAAAATGAACTTAGGCTGAGTTTGTTGGGGATATGCATTGGGAGTAGCATGAACGGTATCCTGTTGGACGGATGGCGTTTGGAATGTAAATGATGGCGGCTCGAAACTTGGCCCGGAGATAGTTGGTGGGGACGTGGCGGAGATTGGTGGTGCGGTGAAATTGTTGGAAGACACACCAGAAAAAAAAGCACGAGGGCGAACCGTAGAAGGCCTTCCGGTAAAGTGAGCCGACATAGTTGGATATCCAAATGGCGTGGTTGGGTAGCTTATGCGGATGTTGGACGTCCCTCCTGCCCTGGGGATTATTTCTGGGAAACCCGGGATAGTACTGGGTGGTTCCTTACCATTGGACCGTGCGTCCCACATTTCCAGCATGTGGCAACTCAGAGTCCTGTTCTCTTCAGCTGTTGTTGACTCAGATGTTGGGATGGCTGGATTTAGCTTCGACGAAAGAGTTGACGATTGGCAAGTGACTTTCAGACGTCATTTCTATGCTCCCTTTTGATCTACTGAAGTAAGGATGGGAAACCAGGTTACCGCAAAACCAACCACCTTAAAATACCTTAATATTGAATCAACAAAATGTTAGGTTAACACATTTATCACATAGGTAATCGCACTGCACCTGATGCTTTTCTATATGTTTTTGCCATAATTGTGTATTTCATCCCAGCTTTATCTCTCGATTTTTTTTATTTTTATCATTCTTGATCTTCCCTTGTTATTGCTTCCGCTTTTTCATTTCTCGCTCGGTTTCCCTTCTTATGGTTATGATCGAATCCTGTGTGGATTGTCTACGTATCACGGTGCCGCGTGAATCAGATCATCACGTTGTTCATGCTAAAAAAACCCAAAGAAATGCATACATTTTGTTTTCTAAAAGCTTCATTCTAAAATTTTCCATTCATTAAATAAACACTTTTGATTACAAAAAACTTGGAGCCCATTTTTGGAACTACAGAGTTTGCAAAAAAGACTTGACACATATTTTCTAAAAGTATAAAAACTACTGTGGACTCAAGACATGACTACGACTAGGAAAGTGAAGTACAAACTCGAAATATATCAAGAATACATTAGTGCTTCCGTTGTTCCAGGGGCCGGTGGGGCATCATTCGGCCTTGCCACGGTCCTGCGTGCTATGTCTTGTCGAAGGCGGTAAAGGTCGTCCATTATCTTATGGACGAAGATCATAACTGCTGAGAAGAAAGTGGTCCGAGTCATGTCTTCGCTTTCCTGACATCTGGTGACGATGTAGTCAGCTATCTCTTGGACCCTTCGCCTGATAATACCCTTCTCTTGAAGCAGGCGCCTGATTTGTTGGGATCTCGCCTCTAAAGTTTGGGCATCTTTGTGACTTTGTTCTTGCCATTGTTGCAACTCTTTTTCTAGCCGAGCCATGATGGTATAACACTGTTCGCTCTCTGTTTTAGACCTTTCTGCCTGTTTGGCCATTTCGTTCTCGGGTGCGGCTGATTTTTCCTTCAAGCCCACGACTTCCTAGTCATATTTCCTTTTTACTCTCTGGACAAACTCGGTTCTTTCTTCTGAACTTCTTGTTAATCTTGCTCGAACATCGGCCAGTTCTTCTTCAGCTTTGTCTAAATCATTCCCATAGCTGCATACTTTATGCCTCAGGCTGTTGATAAGCCTTTCATCAGTTCTGCTTATCTCTTGGTTCTCATCAGCTGTTTTCAGTTCCTGTATCTGGGCCCGGAGGACTTCATTTTCTTGGGCTAATATATTTTTCTCCCCTTCGATTGAGGCAGTATCTAGAATCTTTTGGAAATTGATTTCCCTGACCTGGGCCTCCAACCTGCTTATGGTGGCTCGGTAGGTGTTCTCTTTTTCTAACCAAGACCAATGCTCTTGAGTTTGCTCGGTGAATTGTTGTACGTGGGGTCTCTTTGCGGGTCGTTCTTTCTCTTGATGCTCCCTGTCTCTTACGCCGTACCAAGAGGTGTTGACGGGTTCCACTTCCCCTTTGGATAAGTCTCTCACTCGAGTTTGAGGTTCTAAAAACCCGCACTCGTTCCAAATTTGACGGACCCTGCCTTCAGGAAATGCCGCTCTTGGGCATAACTCGATGGCTTGTTGGCTTAAATCCTCGTCATGGGGAACATCGTGTTGTCTCCCCAACTAGCATAAGACCCGGTGCGGGGCATATGGCTGAATGCTTCGCAAGCCCATTAACAAGAGATAGCAAACCTCAGCGGACATATTGATAACCTCGCTGAGAGGGAGCCACCCGAACATCCACTCGATTTGGTTGGCAGTCAGTGAGCTCAAGTGTGAATGCTAGGCTTTCGTGCCTTCAGGGAATTGATGGCCTTTTACCCGAGTACTATGTTCCTCGATGCAGTTCAAACCGGTTAAACTGTAGTTCATGTATCCCGGGCGGTGACAGAGGTGCTCGATCAGCCAGATTTGCGAAATTGTCAGAGCACGGTAAATCTCAGCTAAGACCATCGGTATATGTGTGCCATTGAACTTTTTCATCATGAAGTCTTCTATTCCCACAAGCCCAATGTCTATGCTTCCGCCACTTCTTAGGCAGATCAAGGTGCCCAAAAATGCTACCACAAAAGCTAGCCCCCGGCGGGCTTCCCATTTAGCATGATCTTTGTGAGCTAGACCAGTGTCCTCATAACCCTGGGGATCTCCATAATGTCTGTAAAGAAAATAGAAAGTGCAGAAACCTTCGGACAAGTGTGGGTCTTGGACGTCCCGGCTAATGTTTAACAGATCCAAAAAGTTGTGGGGAGTCAGCATCCTGGGTGCCACTAGGTACCGACTTCTGAGATTGTCATTGAGGTCAGCGTACCCTGGTACTTCCTCTAGCGTGGGCGTCAATTCAAAGTTTGAAAAGTTGAATACATTGTGGGCGGGATCCCTGAACGGTACTAGAGCCTCGACGATGTCCAACCTCGGCTTGATCTTTAAAAGGCCAGTAAGTCCTCCTAAAGCTTTCATAACAGACTTTCTACTGGTTTCCCACAAGTTGCTCCACCACGTATGGAGTCCTAGAGGGATTTTCTCAACAACCTTGAAGGGGATGTTTTCAACTGTATTCATCCTGCACGTTCATTTTCTTTTATTAAAATCATAGAAATTTTTTTGAAAAGTGTCATTTTGGCAAAGGGTTTTGTAATGAAGAAAGATGGACCACCTTTACGCATACGGACCTTTAAGGTTGTGTTCGCGAATTGGGTCGAAATTTGAAGACAAAAGACAGGCGGCCACTTTTGCAAAAACGGCCTTCTGGCGCCCTACTTGGGCGATCAGGCTATAATGGCATCACTAATTTTATTTAGGGCTATATCCTTTTGATTTTGAAATGGAGTTCGACTCGATGAGGGTTTTCTACGTATCCGACACCCGTGAGAATCAAACAAAGCGTAGTTCGGGAAAATCTTGACTGATTAAAAATATACACCCACTCATTTTGTTTTATATATTTTTTTTCTGAAATTTTGGCAGAGTTTCGGGATAAATGCGAGGACTTTCAAAATAGGGTGAATTCTCTATTCTACCTCACTCTTGGTTTTTCTGTTCATTTCTTGGTTTAGCCGGTCAATACACAAGCTAAGACAAATAAATGCATACGTAGCAAGTAAGATGCATCAGGGTAGTCTTCATTTCGGGTACACCTGTCCTAGATGGACTCAACCCTTGTGTTGAGCCCCCTAAGTCAAATGCGCATGATGCAAATAAGTGTTCCTACTAGGGATCTGGCATGAGGTTTTGTTATTCTAGGTTTAAATCTGGGGTTTTGTTCTAGACCAGGCTTACCCGAGCGGACAGCTAGAACCGAGGTCGGGGAAACGTACCGGGAATAAAGAAGCTTCACCGGCTTTGCAACTTGTCCGTATCTCGTTCTAAATTTTGATATGACTCTAACAGAAAATAAGTCACACAGAGTGCACACTTCCCAGATGATTTAGAAGACTCAAAGAGAAGAGGGTTTCAACACATTATATACAGCCTCAGATAATATCAAAACGGTAAAAAGCGACATTTAGCATGTTAGGTTTAAACATGTAAAAATCAGATAATAAAGCCAAATAAAAAGTCTATTTCAATCTCGAATTCTTGGACCCTGAACCAGAGATTCTGGGTTCGATCCCTAGCAGAGTCGCCAGAGCTGTCACACCTCCTTTTTCTACTACCCTGATTAATGAAGGGTAATAAGGGAGTTTTTCCAATTAAAGTGACATTATTCGGATTTGGGATTTATTTTAATTTTTTCAGAGTCGCCACCCGGATTTTTGACGATGCTCCGGGACATCGTGTTATTTAAAAATCCCAAACCGAGGAAATTTTGACTCTATTTGAATTTGTCTGCGACCAGAAATTCGAGTAAGGAATTCTGTTAACCCGGGAGAAGGTGTTAGGCATTCCCGAGTTCCGTGGTTCTAGCACGGTCGCTTAACTATTAATATTTTGCCTAAATTATCTGATTTTTTTTACATATTTTAGCCTAATGTGCATTTTTAGCCTTCTTACTTTTCAGCCGCTTTTTAAGATTTTTGGATTTATCTTGAAACAAGTCACGATGGCGTGCGCTTGTTTTTTTTTGGACACATTATAACTGCGCCACATGAAAGGAACCCGCAATTACAACATGTGATTTTTATTATAATAAGTTGAAGACGGGGACATGAGTTATCGCACCCGAGTGTAGATTATGTAGCCAAGACTATGGTCATGACGGTTTTATAGTGCCTATTTGAGGCGATGTTTGATTATTCTTTATGTTTTCTATTTGAAGGAGTATTTTAGTTTTAAGATAAATTAGGACATTATGGATTTATCTTGGACAAGTTACGATGGTGTACACTTGTTTTTTTTAGCACATGGAAAACACGTCACATGAAACGCACCAGTGGTTGCTATGTGCGTGTTTATTAGTGCTTTAGAGTTGAGGGTCGGGAGCATGAGTTGCCACTTCCGAGTGTAGATTTATGGTAATTTTGGTACTTCCTATTGAATCTCAAACTAAAAGAAGTATTTTTTCTGTCTAGATCAAATTTTCTAGCCTAAAGGACAAGATTCTTGGGCTATGGCCATATTTTACCCAATTTGTTTCAACTCTTTGGCCAATCCTAATTGTGGCTAGTTTTGATATGAGTCGAATTTGAACAGTCTGAATAACTAGGAGCGGATATGTTAACACGTTTATCATTTGAATTGTAATAAAAGAGGTATATTTGAGTTGCAAATACAATGCATCAGATTCCTTTGCCGTTTGACCTATATGCCTTATATGAGTACTTACTACTTACGGATACAATGTAGACCTTATATCCTCGTTTCCGTGAAGGAACGACTTTTGTAAAAATGGGTAAAACTAATGAAGCCTCTTAAGTTAAGATTATCCGATATATTTTTTAAGAAAAGAGTTGATACTCCTCATACCATTCAACGGATAATTATTTAACACCATCAATGGGCCTGAAATTCTAGTATCCCTAACTATCATGATTGACATTACTGGGAATACAACTGATTCACAACCTTTAATATAGTACAGTCCTTATTACAACTAAAAGTATATACAAAAGGTTGTAATTACGCTATTACATTGTTCTTAAATTAAATACATAAGTTCTAATAATAAGAAAAAAAATAAAAGGAACAAGGTTAGATGCTGCTCCTGTGCAAGCCAACAACTTTCACGCTTTAGGATCTGTATTCTTCAAATTTTAGTCCCAACTGGACCATACATAACTCATGTGCACTGTAAGAGACTGAATCTGATCATTACAGAGATCAGATTCAACCCTTTACATGTTTCTCCCATAGTGACATAAGATCTAAGTCGTCCAAACCAACATATATAAGCATCTTATGGAGTGAATTTGACCATTAAGGGGTCAGATTCACTACCATTTAATGCTATATAATGACTCTATTATGACTTCATGGATATGGAATTAACCACATAAGCCTTTGAAAGATAATTCAACTGTTATAATCATACATAGATAAACAGTTAGATTTTTAACAAGTAATTACAGATTCAGCAGAAGGAAAGGCAACATGTTATATGCATTTTTTCTTGGATTGAATCTGACTATAAGGAAGAGTATGATTCAAACACAGAGATACAACCTTGTTTGACGTTTTTGTTAACAACCATAAAAATACTTCAACCAGTATTCATTCGAACACTTTGACTATTCTTGGCATTTTTATAGAATGAATCAGACCATACAACGGTTCAGATTATCTACTCTACAGCCCTTTTTAACTACACGTTGTATACCCTTTAAGGGTGAATTTCAGCCATTTATACTGTTATTTTGTGCACTATCATGAGGTGAATTTGACTATCAATAAGTCAAACTCATCTACCCTAATTCTAAACTATATGGTACTTTAATTATTTAGGAATTTTTAGAGAATGAATCTGGACATTTAAAGAGTCCAGATTCCTTACTCTAAGGCCCTTTTCGATTACCTATTTTATACCCTTGAGAAGGTGATTTTCAGGAATTAAGCCATTGTTTATGTGCTACTATGGGATGAATTTGACCATTACAAGGTCGAATTCATCTACCATAGTACAAATTATCTTAATAATAGACTAAAGCAAACACAAAACCAACATCTAACTTATTTTAACTACACAAACTCAAAGCATTCTGAAATCAATAAGACTTAAACACAACTAAACAGAATGATTCAAAGGATTCAGGTATTTCATAGACAACACTCATTCAGATTCATTTACCAGCCTATTAACCAATCCCATTTTAGTTTTTTCATACCAAAAACAAAAGAAAAAAGAGATTCAGCTAGAGGAGAAGGATTTAAACAACAAAGAAAAAGAACAAAAATTCACATTTGATCATTTCAATAAAGTTAAGATGTTACATACCTTGTTTGAAGAGAAAACTAACAGAAAATCCTGACCAAATAAAGGTCATGCCAAGAGAAAATTCAGCTAGAAGAGAGAGGGTAATCAGGCAGCAAACAAACAACAACCTCAAACCAACACAGCTCCCAAAATCAACCCAGGTGAGTTTGAAAAATCATAAATTGAAGGAGAAACAAGGTTGAAAACCCAAGTAGATTCTTGATAAACTTTTGAAGAGAAATCAGATTTTGTTCTACTAATATCTTTTGAAATCTTCTCATGAATAGGAAACTACTCTAAATTTTCTGTGTTTTTCCAAAATGTTTTTAGTAGCTAACTCAATGTAAAAGAGGGTCAAATAGAATGTCCAAAAAAAAGATCCTTCCAATGTGAAAAATGGGTGTATTTATAAGGGACTTGGGGAGGGGATCTATCTAGCATATTCCCTGTCTAATGAGCTGAAATAGTACATAGGGCAGCTGTCAACCTCATCTTTTGGGACAACTGCCCTTATTCCAGAATTTTCCAACCCTCAAAAGACCCTTTTACTTAAAAATTCTGACTTCCTAAGCCTACATTACCTATTTTACCCCTTGGAGTCCCTGAATTTACCATTGAGTAATCAATGTTAAACTCATTTGGGTTATTATTTAACTATAGTTAACTAACACTAGTTAGGTCCTATAGGTGACTACTAGTTGTTCTTCAACCAAGGTTAGGTTAACTAATTAAAGGTTAAATGATTAAATGCCTACAGATAGTTTTCATACTAATTATCTATGTTTAAGTTAATTAAATAAAGTAGGTGAATCGATTTAATTCCTTAATTTAAGCTAAACTGACTTAGTTAAGTAATTAAAGTTGATTACCTAAAATTAGAGGCTCAACCAATTATTAAGCTTAGATTAACTAATTTTTTTTTCTTTTTTTTATTTTTAGTTAATTAGAGCCTATTTAACTATTAAAACTAGGATTTAGGTTTAATTGAGCATCTCTGCTCAAAAGTTATCTTTTAAATCTGATGAACCTTGAATTGAAGATTAATTAAATTAACTTAACTTAAATTAACTTAACTCATGATCATTTACTAGTTCAACATGGACTATTTTCCTAATTAATGGGAAATTAGTCGACTAAACTAGATATTAACATAATAAGGTAAAAACATGAAGTAACCAGTTAATAAAGAAGACCATGCCTAGAGAAAGATAGTAAATCCTAATCACTACATGAACACAAGCAGTAGTAATATGAACAAACAATCTAACCTAATGAGGTAAGGAGTAATGCATACAATGAAGAACCGAATGATGTCGATAATCATGATTCTCAAGAAACTAAGTAGCACATGATTAACACGAAACACATTCTTATTTTACACTTAACTAGGGAGAAGAAACATGAATCGACATAGGCAAACAACAGAGAAGAATTCAAACAAAATACCAAAAGAAATCAAACTAATAACTCTGTTAATCACCTAAATCATGTTGTCATATTCAGGGAATTTTCAGAGAAACAAGAAAACGGGTTTGGCTAATCTAAGCTGAAAACATGAAACAATGAAAGGGTAAGAGCCAAATCTTAACAATAAAATATAATTATAGGCAGATATAAAAGAAGAAGAAAAAAGAAAGAAAGAAGAAAAATGAGTTACAAAACTGAAATTACCTAAAAGAAACGATTAACATGCATTTTTTGTTTTTAATAATATGTCAAGAATAGTAAGGAAAGAGGAAGAATACTCGTTGAAGGAAACTTGGCCGGAGAAATCGAGGGTCGCTGGACCTCGGCCGGATTCCGGTAGGATTTGAAAATGACTCAAACCCTCGTGAATCGATTGCTCTAGTCAAGAGCAATTGACCCACGAAGGTTTGATCCATCGGTTGTCTCTGAATCACCCGGTGGGGGGAAGTTAGGGTTTATGAATTCCTAGATCTAAGATTGGTCGATTTTGGGCGAGTTTTTGGGCAAACTGGTTGTGGGAT
>MDKI01161856.1:0-77583 GCA_005239505.1 Nicotiana paniculata | reverse complement strand
GGGGGGGTAGAAGATACAGTAAAGTTATTTTAGAACACTAGTTATTATCATTAATTCTCTTAAAATATACATAAATGATAATTGAATATATAAAATATAATTATAATAAAACTTGAATAGGGAGGGTAACATAGTTTCATATAGTGTATAGAAATGTAAAAATTCGTAAATTGGAATGGAAGCCCAAGTTTATCATAATTCAACTTGGCAATTTTATTAGAATTGTTCCATTAATTTCGAGCCCGATCTTTTGTAGAAAAAAAGTGCATATGTTTATACAAATAACTCACATATTAGCTATGGATTACAGATACATACACATATCCGTACAGAAATTTGATGACGAAGATGTTGAATATATGAAACGTGTCAATTATACTTATGATTAAAATTAACAAACAAATGAATGGACCCCCTTTAGATGATAAAGAGGCATAACTCCCATAAATTTCTTTTTCTCCCTTTATTTAATATTCCAATTTTCATCTTGTGTGAAAACAAATTATTCTTTTGGGCTTCATCTCTACGTTCGGTCATGCTTATGCTAAATGGTAGGAAGAATTAACTAAAATAATCGTTCATCAAATTGCTTAAACTAAAAATAGTCAGTGAATATATAACATATACATAATTTATGTATTTAATATATAATCTATGTATATGACTAAAAAAAGTAAACAATAAATATGACCGACTATTTGTGTAAAGATTCCAATATACTTGGGGCGATCAATGACTATAGAATAAAATTGGAAACCACATCAAAAGAATTAATGACCCGACATTGCCCCCTTATTATCTAGTTATCTGGTTTGCCCCTAAAAATATAAAAGAAAGGTCTAAAAGGAAGCTATACACGATTAGCATTTATAAAAAAAAAAAACACTATGTTAAAGGTTTTACGTAATATTCTTGATATGCTATACACGTATATCACGAATAGTGTTGTATAATAGTATACTTAGTTTGGGTATATCAAATTATATATACCTAATATTTTGTTATATTACACACTATTGGTATACCATAATATTACTAGTATGTTAAATAGTATTTCTAATATTCTTGGTATACTACATATTGATATATACAATGATTACCAATGAATCATGGTATTCTCACTATTTTGGGTATACTGCACATTTATATACCGTTATTAGTGTAATATACTGATTTGAATCTATCTCCTACCATTTGCTGATTACTCACTACTCCTTTTAAAAGAATACGGACGATCTTGGTAAATAGTCATTTTTTAAGTCGGCTATTAAAGTTTACCTATATTTTAAGTTATAATGGCAAAGTAACTATTTATTAATGAGAAAATATAAGTTTGGACAAAAATATCCCTATCTAAAACACAGAACAACTTCAGGAACCACTACTGGACTTTAAATGTTTATAAGTTTAAAATTCAGGAATTACTCCTGGAGTTTGAATGACAAGAAGCAGTAGTTCTTAATTGTTAAGTCTAATGTGAATTCAACAATCATGAATTGTTCCTGGATTTCTAGGATTTCTCACTAGTAAAGGTTTAAAAATCAGTAATTTATCCTAAATCTTGTATTTAAATGTTTAAAATTGCCAAAGCATAATGTGAATTCAAACACCATGAATCGTTCTTGAATTTTGCACTAGTAAAAGTTAAAAAAAAAAAGTAATTTATCTTGAATTTTGTATTTGAAGGTAAAAAATTGCTAATGTGTAATATGCATTCAAAAAACATGAATTTGTCGGGATTTTCCTGGTTTTTACACTAGTAAATGTTTAAAGACCAATAATTCATCCTAAATTTTACATTTAAAGATTAAAAATTGCTGAAGTACAATGTGAATTCAAAGTCATGAAATATTCATGGAATTTTCTAGATTTTGGACTAGTAATGTTCAAAAATCAGTAATTCATTTTGAATTTTATACTCAAAGTTTAAAATTGATGAAATATAATGTGAATTCAGAAACTATGAATTCCCGGATGTTTTTGGATTTTGCACTAATAAAGGTTAAAAAAATCAGTAATTTATCTTTAATATTGTATTTGAAGGTTAAAAATTGATGATGTATAATATGAATTCAAAAAACATGAATTGGTCGGGATTTTCCTGGTTTTTGCACTAATAAAGGTTTAAAGATCAATAGTTTATCCTAGATTTTACGTTTAAGAGATTAAAAATTGCTGAAGTACAATGTGAATTCAAAATCATGAAGTATTCGTGGATTTCGTTGGATTTTGCACTAGTAATGTAACAACCCAATCCGTTTGTGATATTGTTCGCTCTAGGCCTAGGCCCTCGTGATTTAAATGGTGTCATTAGGGTCTAAGGCTTGTTAACTTATATACTCAATATTCCTCTTGTGTTTTTGCGATGTGAGACTCTATCTAAAGTCTAGGGGTGCTACATACACTCCCTCTTATAGACTCAGTTGAACTCTGACCCATCATCGACAAGGCTGATGCAAGAGTGTCTCTGTAATAGCCCAGCCCGCTAGTGATATTGTCCACTCTAGGCCTAGGCACTCACGGGTTTAAAACGCGTCACTAGGGTCTAAGACTTATTAACTTATATACTCATCATCCCTCTTGGGTGTTTTGCCGATGTGGGACTCTTTCTGAAGTCAGGGATGTTACATACACCCACTCTTATAGACTCAGATATCTCTGACCCATCATCGACAGAGCTGACACAAGAGTGACTCTGATACCATTTGTAACCGCCCAGCCTGCTAGTGATATTGTCCGCTCTGGGCCTAGGCCCTAGCGCATTTTAAACACGTGAGAGCTTTAACCCAGAGCAGACAATATCACTAGCGAGCTGGCTGTTACGAGTAAATGTTCAAAAATTAGTAATTTATGTTGGATTTTATATTTAAAGTTTAAAAATTGATGAAGTATAATGTGAAATCAAAAACCATGAATCGTACCTGAATTTCCTAGATTTTGTACTAGTAAAAGTTTAAAAATCAATAATTTATTATAAATTTTAGATTTGCACTAGTAAATGTTCAAAATTGGTGAAGTACAGTATAAATTAGGAATCATTCATAGATTCTGCATTATAAAGGTTCAAAAACCAGATCATTCATGAATTTTACACTAATAAATGTTCAAAAATCAGAAATCATCTATGGATTTTAGATTAACTCTAGTAAAGATTTAAAATAATGTAAATTCAGAAATCAAGAGGCACTAGTAAGGTTCAAAATCAAGAATCGTTCTTAGATTTGGACTAGTAATATAACAACCCGATTTTTTTTTTATATACTTAATAATTGTGAAATTGGAGAATTACTTTTGTTTATAACTATTGGGCCAAATACTAAGTTAGTAGAAGGAAATATATTATATTATATAAAATAGTATATCAAATAAGTGCCTAGTGTGCTAATTATACATTATATTGAGAATTTAGAAATAAGTAACTTTAGTTATTAGTTTATTTAATAAAATATTAACAGATAGGCCAAGCAGGGACGGATCTACCTGACAGCGTAGGAGTAGTACGCCACCCGCATTGTGAACACCCAATTTTTGCCCCACAAGGAAATTACTCCTAAAAATAATCAAAAATAGTTTTAATAAATTTTAGAAGCTTTTCTTTATTTAGTTGCATTTCATGCATGTTTAATAATTCTAAAATCATAAATAAAATAAAAAAATCATAAAAAATGTTTGAATCTTGATGTCATTAGCATGTTAGATTTTAAACTTCATTTTAGGATTTAATTACATTGTAAATGCATCTTCTAAAAATCAAAATTGCATTCGTAGATCAATTAATTAATTAGTTGCGTTAGTCCATGATTAGATAAAATAAAATAAATAGGCTAGACATATAAAAATTAGACTCAATTGAAGTTTAGTTTTAAATGGCTAGAGTTTGCAAAATCTGATATTTAAAAGAAAGACAAGAGTTGGGCTTACCTTCATTGCATTAATTTGGATCCCAAAATCAGTGACCCAATATCTTAAAAGACCTACCCAAGCCCAAATCGGAAGCCCACACCCGCTAAGCCCAAATCGCCTCTATTTAGAACCCCATTTTTTGAAGACCTAAGGAGGACCCCCCCATCTGATCATCTCTATCACAGCAGCCGTGTCCCCCCCTGGAACTCATCTTCTTCCTCACACTTTAACTCTCAAAAACTATAACCCTAGAAGACCCCTCAACTTCCTAACCTAAGCTACCGCCGCCGCCAGTGACCCCCACCCCTTCAACACCCAACGATCACCCTTAGGATCTCTATCACAGCCGCCGCACCCCCCTTTCCCTTCTTCTTCTCGGCTCTCATCTCTCCAAACCAGGCATCCCCCCACCGTTCCATCTCCTTCTACGGCGAAAAGCCTCAACCTCTCATCTTTCAGTGTCATCGCCATCGCCGGCGAACCAGATGTCCTCCTTTCCCAAAAAAATACCATGAAGTCTCTCACCGTTAACTACCATTTACACCATCCGAACTCTATTTTTACCAACGAAGAAACTCAAAAACTAGCCGGAGTTTAGTTTTCGTCATTCTGGCTTAGTTTGATACATCCGGCAAGCTTCGAGGTCGTCGATGATTATTGTTCAGGGGCTCGTTTCAGTCATGCGTCAGAGTACTGTTTATTGGTTTCCAGTTTGAGTTTCATCTGGGGTTTCTGTCGTTTTGAGCTTCACAAAGTGAGGAATGTTGCTACTGATCTGCTGGGCTTCTTCGTTCTTCTTGAGGTTTGATTTTTCAGCCGAGAAGAAGATGATTGCTGCTTATTTGTTTATACCCCTAGAATTGCATCGGAATGTAATGCGGGTGAGTTATACTCTTTCAAAATGAATACGTATATTGTGCATGTGCTGTTATTTTTGTGATATTCGTACTATTGTGATGATCTTGAGCCATAAAAAACTAAAAAAACAGATATGAAATAGCATCACCTCACTTGACAATTTGTTATAGTTGATATTTTTGATGAAAAGATATGTTTGGTTGTTGTGATTGTAACGTTTTCCCTTTATTGCTTCTCTTCAGATAATTTCATTATGTTTTGAGTATGGATATATAATAGTATATTTCTTTCCTAGTTGGCATATGTTAGTTAATATCACGTAATAGATGATCTTGTTGTTTAATGTATAATTTCTTTAGTCGTGTTTGATTAACGTCTTTCCAAGTGAGATCCGTAGCCGTGTAATTGGAACGTTTCTCATGTTTATATGTTCAGCCACTAAAAATGAATAATTATTCATGTAATAGGGTGGATACATGTGTTTGTGGGTCTGTAATTAAAATTCCTGTTCTGTAATTAATCTAATCCTTGTTAGGTTTGTTAATCTTTTAATACTTTTGTTTCATTGATTTGTTAGTAGTGAACACAATGTTTTCAATGAAAAGTTCGCATTGTGTACTGTCTTAGTGCTATCTTTGTAATCCCTGGACTCCACTTCATTTTGTATCATTTTTGTCGTAGTGAAATTGTTAGCTTAAACTTCTTTTTGACGTGAACAGACTATTAGTTGTTTTGGATTGTTAGAAGTTGAATAAGTTATGCTTTATAACTGATTTGGGGATTCTTGTAGATAAAATTGTTTCAATAAAGTGATTTAGGAAATGTAAACTTTGTTTGACGCACGAATAATAAATCATCACGGCTATGGGTACGGTTCCCGTGGCATGGTCGTGGCATATAATCCCCATTCCAGGTGTGTATTTCATGTGACGCGACCCTAACTTCAAACAATAATAAAATCAGACGTAGCAATCGCGGGTGCATTTCATGTGACGCGGTTGTGATGTGTCCAAAAATAACAAGTGCACTCCATCGTGACTTGTCCCAGAATAAATCCCATAAATGTCAAAATGGTTTATATACATACCCCGTAAGCCAAAAATACCTCTTTTAAATAAATATTACAAACTTAGAGAATAATTGAGTATCGCCTCAAATAGGCATTTTTAATCGTCATGACCATAGTCATGACTATATAATCTACACTCGAGTGCGGCAACTCATGTCCCCGACTCTAACTCAAAACATTAATTAAAATAAACATGTTGTAAATCGCGGGCACATTTCATGTGGTGCGGTTTGCAACGTGTCCAAAAATAACAAGTGCATGTCATCGTGACTTGTATTAAATAATTTCATAAATATTAAAAAGCGGATAAAAAGTAAGAAGGATAAAAATCACAATAGGTTTAAAATATATAAATAATTAGATAATTAGGCCAAATATTAATAGTTAAGCGACCGTGCTAGAACCACAGAACTCGGGAATGCCTAACACCTTGTCCCGGGTAAACATAATTCCCTACTCGGATTTCTGGTCGCAGACAACTTAAAACAGAGTCAAAATTTCCTCGGTTTGGGATTTCAATGAATAAACGGTGTCTCGGAGCATCTTCAACGGGTGGCGATTTTAAAATGATAATAAGTCCGAAAACCGAATAATGTCACTTTAATTGGAAAAAACTCCCTTACTACCCCCACCGGTGCAAAAAGAGGTGTGACAGCTCTGGCGACTCTGCTGGGGAAAGGACCTAGAATCTCTGGTTCAGGGTTTAGAATTCTAGCTTAGAATAACGGTTATATTTGGCTTTATTATCTGATTTTACATGTTTGAACCTAATGTGCTAAATGCCGCTTTTTACCGCTTTGATATTATCTGAACTATATATAATTTATGCTGAAACCCTCTTCTCTCCGAGTCTTCTAAATCATCTGGGAAGTGTGCACTTCGTGTGACTTCTTTTCTGTTAGAGTCATATCCAAATTTTAGAACGAGGTACGGACAAGTTGCAAAGCTGGTGAAGCTTCTGTATTCCCGGTACGCTGCCCCGACCTCGGCTCGAGATGTCCGCTCGGGTAAGCCTGGTCTAGAACAAAACCCCAGATTTAAACCTAGAATAACAAAACCTCATGCCGGATCCCTAGTAGGAACAATTATCTGCATCATGTGCATTTGACTTAGGGGACTCAACACAGGGGTTGGATCCGTCTAGGACAGGTGAACCTGAAATAAAAGACCACCCTGATGCATCTTACCTGCTATATGTACATTATTTTGTTTCGATTTGTTTGTCGACCGGCTAAAAAAAGAAAATAACAATAAAAAAAAACAAGAGTGAGGTAGGATAGAAAAATACCCGATTTTTGAAAGCCCCGATAATTAAAAATGCCTCAAAACTCTATCTATAAATAAGAAAGAGAATAAATGAATGTTTAAAGTCATGTTTTCCCGGTTCCGTCAAAATTGGGAGAACTACGTGGGTCTGATTCTCACCGGATGTGAGATACGTAGGCAAACCTCATCGGTATATATATATATTTTACCTTTTTTTAGAAGTGTTTTTCCCAAAAATTTAAAAACAAAAATAAAAAATCCAAAAAAAATATTTTATTTCTTCTTTAGAAGTCTTTCTTAAAAAAATTTCGAAAAAAAAAAAAAAAAGATAAAATCAAAAATACAAAAATATTTTCATTCTTCTTTCGAAAGTCGAAAAGAAAATTCAAGCTTCAAAAATATTTTCTTTTTCTTTAGAAGTATTTCTTTCATAAAATAAAAGTCCAAAAATCCAAAAATATTTCTTTTCTTCTTTAGAAATTTTTCTTTCGAAATTCCAAAAAAAAAACATATATTTTCTTCTTCTTTAGAAGTCTTTCTTTTCAAAAATTCTCAAAAACAAGAAAAACAAATCTAAATCCAAAAATATTTTCTTTCTTCTTTGTAAGTCTTTGTTTCAAAAAAAATAAATACAAAAAGAAATTCAAAAAAAACACAACAAAAGAATTAGGTTATTCATTTTATTCCCAATCTGCCCGAGCTACGCAAGATCTGATTCATGCGGCGTCATGATACGTAGGCAACCCACATCAGGTTCGATCAAATGAATTTGGAAAAGAAGTAGAAAAAAGAAAAAAAAAGAATGATAATAAGGACCGACTGAGTCCATTCTAACGTGTCTTTTGTTTTGAATTGTGAAGAAAGTTTGAGGTGGTCGGTTTGTGGTAAGCTGACAACGCAAAATCCAAGGGAAAAATGACAACTGACATTGAAGTTGTTATGAGTGCTCAGGAGACTCAGGGTCAGAAGGTTCAACAAGATTCTACTGTGGTTGACGAAAATAGAGTACTGAAAGAGAAAATGACTGAAATGTGTCAAGCATGGGCCAATGGCCAAGGACCGCCCTTCTCTGTTAAGGGTTTCCCAAAATTCACACCCATCTCGACAACTACCATTCCGGTCTCATTGTCTGATCAATCCTATCCACATGGGTTCAGTCTTTATCCTAGTTGTACGACCACAACTGGAACTCTAGTTGCATGCTCTCAAGTCCCACAGCCTTGGTGCAGAGGAAACCTCATGAGTCACAATTTGCTACCCAGAAAGAACAATACCACTCTGCTGAGTACCACTCGTACTTATTTGATCTTCGTGCAAAGATTGAGAAGCCTGCCCGAAAGATGGCACATGATGAAATGACCCAAATACTGAAAAGCTTAGAACAACAGTTGAAAAACATGCAAGGGTTGGCAGGTCAGAAGAGTATTGCCTTCAAGGATCTATGTATGTTCCCTAATGTCCGCTTGCCACCTGGTTTCAAGATCCCCAAATTCGAAAAGTATGATGGACATGGAGATCCCATAGCCCACCTGAAAAGGTATTGCAATCAGCTAAGAGGTGCGGGAGGAAAGGAAGAATTACTAATGACTTATTTTTGGGAAAGCCTTACGGGGGTAGCCTTTGAATGGTTTACTGATCAAGACACATCTCGATGGTATGTCTGGGATGACATGGCTCGGGCCTTTGTCAAACAGTTCTAATACAACATCGACATTGCCCCGGACCACAATTCGCTTTCCAACCTGAAGAAGAAACCAACTGAAAGTTTCAGGGAATATTCCATTAAATGGAGAGAGAAAGCGGCTAGAGTTAAGCCACCCATGGATGACCACGAGCTGATCACTGTTTTCCTTCAGGCGCAAGAGCCAGATTACTTTCAAAACATGATGTCTACAGTTGGCAAATCCTTCTCGGAAGCAATCAAAATGGGAGAAATGGTAGAGAATGGCCTTAAGACAGGCGGAATTATATGTCAAGCAGCTTTCAAATCCGCAAATCAGGCTGTCCAGATTGAATATGATAATCTTAGTGACATGAATGAGAAGGATGAAGAAATTATGATGACATCAGGGTCGACAAGAGGTCCTAGGACAACATCTCGAAGGTGTGACCACCCTCATCTGTTTTTCGATGATTCCCCTGAGCACTACTATCTACCTCAGAACTCACAATACTCTTTTTCTCCATCTGAGTATGTTGTCCAGTCACCAAGACACCCCAGAAAGCGAGCACGCATCGAAAAATCTCCGACATTCTCCACAAAATTTTCAAGTGCCCTACAATCCGCATCCAAGCAAGGGATATATAGGGGAGCAAAGGTTGAAAGATAATTTTACACCAATAGGAGAGTCTTATCCAATCTTGTTTGAGAAATTAAAGCATTATGACATGATTGCACCTATTCCTCCAAATCATTTGGACCCACGTGCAAGATTATTTGACCATTCTAAAAGGTGTGAATACCATTCCAACCCCCAGGGGCACGATGTTGGAAGATGTCGGGATTTGAAAAGAGAAATAGAAAGGATGATCCAGGAAAATCTGATTGTGATCACAGGCAGTGACACCCAGAATATCACGCAGAATCATTTACCTGCACATGATGATGCACACTTTGTGGGGATGATGCGCGGTGACAGGGAGTATGAGAATCCTCTCGGGAACTTGCTAACTAAAGTTGATGATTTTGAAATTGGAGAATGCTCTGCTGATTCTGATGAGCGAATTTGTGGCTAAATGTCAAGCTTAGCAATTGAAAAGCCATTCCCTCCTCACTAGGAAGGAATCTTGGTAGCTTGTTTTGATGTTTTTTCTATTATCTGGGTTATTTCAGGGTTGTGATCCAGATTTTATGTGTTTTATTGAGTCAAACCCTTCTATCCCTCTGTTCTGTTTGTGTGAGTCTTGTCTGTCTGTTTTGTTGCTATTTTCATTATCCGGGTTATTTTAGGATTGTAACTCGGATTTTAGGTTGTTTGTCTTGTTGTTAAGCCCTTACATACTTTGCTCAATGAAATATAATTTTTCCTCCTGTGTCATTCCATGCTTAGTTCCTTTATCGCTACTTTTAGTGATATGACTTGCATGCGAAAATTTTGGCCAGATCTTAAAAAATTGATTTAGTCTTGAATGAAATAAGTTAGGAAGAGACACTTTTGAGGATGAATAAAGATTTGAGATACTTTGGAATTAAGATCGAGTAATTCACCTTCAATTCATTGTGAAGATCGGGCTTGAGGATGTTTAGTCAATTGAAGCTTGGTCGAAAGTTTGGCATTAATGGATGGAAAATGTCTTTCGACCACGACACACCAAGAAAGTAGACATGTTCATCAATGCTATGATCGCGGAAAGATAATATGTTTTGGCATTCTCGAGGCCGGGAGGCCCTTTTTCTGCTATCTAAACACTTTATGCCATTCTCTATCCCTTTTTGAGCCAGTGTCATTTTTCTTTGACCACCCTCTTTTGGAATCAAGTTTAAAGTTAAAATTCAAAAAAAAATGAAAAGAAATGTCCATTCCCCAAGAGTACAAACTGGGGAAACTCTTAGAAAGTTCAAGTGAAAAAAAAAGAAGAAGAAGAAAAGAGTAGTCAAAGGTCCATGCCCCTAAAAAATAAAAGGTGGGGCAACCCGTTCGAAAAAAAAAGAGAAAAAGAAAAAAAAATGAAAGAAAAACATGAGAAAAAGAAAGAAAGATGAAAAATAGTTAGGTCAGATGTTTGAACTACGTTAGACCTGATTCCTTAAAAAAAAGGATACGTAGGCAACCTTACACGGTTCGGTCCAATCAAATAAGATTCAAAAGAAAAAGAAAAAAAAATCCAAAAAAATCCCTAGTAGCTAAAACTAGGGCAGAAATTTTACTTCCCTTTTGAAAGAGTCGATTCCGAGTGTTGTAAGTTTATAACCCCTCATTTTGAGTCCACTTTAAGCCCTCATGCCGACCTTCTTTTCCAACCTATCCAAAAACCTTTCAAATAAAAACCTCCCGATATGCCTTCAAGAATGCCAATTGAAGTATGCAATGAGCAACAGTTGTCACGCGACATAAAACACTGTCAAGGTGCTCATCCAAGAAAGAAAAAGAAAAGAAAAAGAAAAAGAAAAATGAGAGTCTTACTAGTGAAATCCCTCACGGGCATTGTAATACGCCGGTAAGTAGAGATAAAATAAATGAGAGAGACTTGTTGGTGAAAATCCCTCGGGGCACCACTAGTCGATAGTGAGTCGTGAAGCTGACGCAAAGGATTAGCACGAACAAGCCCAACTTGAAAGGTCATAATAATGGTGAAAGGGAAGATTTGATCAGTTTCATAGATCGGCCATTAAGTCCAAAATGCATGTCATGATCACTAAGGCTAGTTACCGCAAAAGAAAAAGAAAAAAAAAACCTCTTCCTTTTATCCTTCCGATAGGGGCATTGCTTGTTAATACTTGATTCTTTGAATCATTGTGTCATTCACTCTGAGTCAGTCCTTGTCAAAAGCAGCAAGAAAGGATTTCAAAATCTTCTACCAGCTTTTTAGTTGCACAAAGAAAATTTGGCTAGCACATGCAGTTGTTACAGTCAACATGCCTTGAGGGTTCATGAAAATGGTTTCCCCCCAAAAAAGACTCTTGTCAGCCTACTTGACGCAGGCAAAGATAACCGGTGATTCTCTATGACAGAAAAATTGGTCAAAAGGCAAGAAGTCATTCAAGATATCAGAAAATGTCACCTAAGCAAAGATATCCTGTTGGATAAGGCTGATTGAGCCACGAATACAAATGGTATTGGGTGTGAAACAATCAGGTTTGATGCCGAGCAAAAGTCTCTTGAAACTGACTCAGGCTGATTGAGCAAAAGCCAAGCCACCCAGGATTCAAGGCCACAAACCGACCACCACTTTTTAAAACTGACAAAATTTTATGTGTTTGAAACAGGAACAAAGCAGTGCAACGAAAGTGGTTCAAAAAAAGGAAGAAGAAGAGAAGAGCCGAAAAAGGGAAGTTTCTCAAATCTTTACCTTTATTTGTGTTGCTAGTCTGCATAAAATGTCGCCATTACTCTTCACATGTTTCCTCCTAGGATAAAAAGTCCTAGTCTGATGGATTTTCTTCCCAATAAAAATCTTAGTCTGATGAATTCTTCTCCTAAGATAAGAAAATCTTAGTCTGATGAATCTTTCTCCTAAGATAATAATAAAAGGGACCTAGTCTGATGAATTTTCTTCTAGGACAGAAATCTTAGTCTGATGAATATTTCTCCTAAGATAACAAAAAATAAGGGATCTAGTCTGATGAATTTTCTCCTAGGATCGAAATATTAGTCTGATAAATCTTTCTCCTAAGATAGAAAACCTAGTCTGATGAACTTTCTCCTAGGATAGAAATCTTAGTCTGATGAATCTTTCTCCTAAGATAACAAAAAAAAAAAGACCTAGTCTGATTGAACTTTCTCCTGGGATCAAAATCTTAGTCTGATGAATCTTTCTCCTAAGATAGAAGACATAGTCTAATGAACTTTCTCCTACGATCAATGTCTTAGTCTGATGAATCTTTCTCCTAAGATACCAAAAAACAAAGAGACCTAGTCTGATGAACTTTCTCCTAGGATCAAAATCTTAGTCTGATGAATCTTTCTCCTAAGATAACAAAAAAAAAAAACAAATGACCTAGTATGATGAATTTTCTCGTAGGATCAAAATCTTAGTCTGATGAATCTTTCTCCTAAGATAATAAAAAACCCTAGTCTGATGAATCTTTCTCCTAGGATAAATGTCTTAGTCTGATGAATTTTTCTCCTAAGATAAAGAAAACCTAGTCTGATGAATCTTTCTCCTAGTATAAAAGTCTTAGTCTGATGAATCTTTCTCCTAAGATACCAAAAAAAAAAATATCGAAAAAACAAAAAAAAAGCCTTTCTTAATTCATTTTAGCATAGGTACACAATTCAATAGTCTCATTTTCCAACATAAGGTCTCCAATCCCTAGTTGATTTTATTTTAGGCATAGGTCTCCACTCCCTAGTTTTCTTTCCAACATAGGGTCTCCTATCCCTAGTTGATTTTTTTTTGGATATAGGGTCTCCACTCCCTTGTCTTCTTTCCAACATAGGGTCTCCAATCCCTAGTTGATTATATTTTTTAGGCATAGGGTCTCCACTCCCTAGTCGCTATTCCAACATAGGGTCTCCAATCACTTGTTGATTTTACTTTAGACATAGGGTCTCCACTCCCTAGTCTTCTTTCCAACATAGGGTCCCACTCCCTAGCAGACACCGGCGTAACTTGGTGATCTCTTCCTGACAACAACATAACCTGTTGATCATTCCCTCACACTGGCATAACCCAGTGATCTCTTTTCCCCAGGCAACGACATAACCTGTTGACCTTTTCCCAGACATCAGCATAACCTGGTGATCTCTTTCTTGACAACGGCATAGCCCGTTGATCCTTCCCCAGACACCAACATAATCTGGTGATCTTTTTCTTGACGACATCATAACCTATCAATTTTCTTTCCAACATAGGGTCTCCACTCCCTAGTTGATTTTACCTTAAGTAGGGTATCCACTCCTTAGTCTAATATAACTCCGGGTGCACCATTCCCGACTTTTCATTGCTTTCAATAATAAAGTAGCATAAATTTTATTACAATAACTCACAAAATTTTCCTAGTGAAAACTGGGGCAAAAAATTTCGTTTGTTTGTTTTGATTTTGCGCAGATTACAATTTAGGACAATGGATTCGAGACGACCAAAAGAAGACGTCTCAATTCAGAATAAAAGAAAAGAAGAAAAGAAAAGAAGAAAAGAAAAGAGTTGAACCGCAAAGTACAAAACCGGAAAAGATGTAGACTGCTCGAGACAGACTGAAGTCACAAGCTATGCATGTTCATTCTTGATCCGAAAAAAAAGCTGTAGAAGAATGAACTAGCACCTGCAGCCAACAAGCATCAAGATTCAGATCAGAGTCCGCATGAAGAACCAACCAAGACTCAAGATCAAGCTTCAGAAGACTTGTAGATAGGAATTTTGTAACTCGTAGCTGATAGGCTTGTTTAGTCTTTTTCATTTTTGATTTTGGTGTAATAAGGAGCTCAACAAGCAGTAAGCAGCAGCAACAACAACATCAGTGAAATCACAACTTTCCGGTAGTCCCAGCTACCAAAACTTCCAAAACTACACCGACCTGATTCCTTTATAGCCAAGGATATGTAAGCAACCTCTGAAGCAAGGTTCAGTCAAACTTTTTCAAAATGCTTCCAAATGGAGTAACAAAGGGGCAAAAATTGCTTGTAGTTGGTCACTTTATCTTTGCCCGAAAACTCTTCATGTTCTCGAGCAAAGAGGGACAGTTGTGAACACCCAATTTTTGCCCCACAA
The DNA here is from genome assembly GCA_005239505.1 of Nicotiana paniculata. Taxonomy (NCBI): domain Eukaryota; kingdom Viridiplantae; phylum Streptophyta; class Magnoliopsida; order Solanales; family Solanaceae; genus Nicotiana; species Nicotiana paniculata. The sequence continues at coordinate 63,116 of MDKI01161856.1, read as the reverse complement.
AGAAATTACTCCTAAAAATAATCAAAAATAGTTTTAATAAATTTTATAAACTTTTCTTTATTTAGTTGCATTCCATGCATGTTTAATAATTCTAAAATCATAAATTAAATAAAAAATCATAAAAAATGTTCGAATCTTGATGTCATTAGCATGTTAGATTTTAAACTTCATTTTACGATTTAATTACATTGTAAATGCATCTTCTAAAAATCAAAATTGCATTCGTAGATCAATTAATTAATTAGTTGCGTTAGTCCATGATTAGATAAAATAAAATAAATAGGCTAGACATATAAAAATTAGACTCAATTAAAGTTTGAGTTTTAAATGGCTAGAGTTTGCAAAATCTGATAGTTAAAAGAAAGACAAGAGTTGGGCTTACCTTCATTGCATTAATTTGGACCCTAAAATCAGTGGCCCAATATCTTAAAAGACCTAGCCAAGCCCAAAACGGAAGCCCACACTCGCTAATCCCAAATCGCCTCTATTTAGAACCCCATTTTCTGAAGACCTAAGGAGGACCCCCCCATCTTATCATCTCTATCAGAGCAGCCGCATCCCCCCCGGAACTCATCTTCTTCCTCACACTTTCACTCTAAAAAACTATAACCCTAGAAGACCCCTCAACTTCCTAACCTAAGCTACCGCCGCCGCCAGCGACCCCCCCTCCCTCATCTGATCATCTCTATCACAGTAGCCGCATCCCCCCCCGGAACTCATCTTCTTCCTCACACTTTCACTCTAAAAACAATAACCCTAGAAGACCCCTCAACTTCCTAACCTAAGCTACCGCCGCCGCCAGCGACCCCCACCCCTTCAACACTCAACGATCACCCTTAGGATCTCTATCACAGCCGCCGCACCCCCCTTTCCCTTCTTCTTCTCGACTCTCATCTCTCCAAACCAGGCATCCCCCCACCGTTCCATCTCCTTCTCCGGCGAAAAGCCTCAACCTCTCATGTTTCAGTGCCGTCGCCATCGCCGGCGAACCAGATGGCCTCCTCTCCCAAAAAAATACCATGAAGTCTCCCACCGTTAGCTACCATTTACACCACCCGAGCTCTATTTTTACCAACGAAGAAACTCAAAAACCAGCCGGAGTTTAGTTTTCGTCATTCTGGCTTAGTTCGATACTTCCGGCAAGGTTCAAGGTCGTCGATGATTGTTGTTCAGGGGATCGTTTCAGTCATGCGTCAGAGTACTGTTTATTGGTTTCCAGTTTGAGTTTCATCCGAGGTTTCTGTCGTTTTGAGCTTCACAAAGTGAGGAATGTTACTACTGATCTGCTGGGTTTCTTCGTTCTTCTTGAGGTTTGATTTTTCAGCCGAGAAGAACATGATTGCTGCTTATTTGTTTATACCCTAGAATTGCATCGGAATGTAATGCAGGTGAGTTATACTCTTTCAAAATGAATACGTATATTGTGCATGTGATGTTATTTTTGTGATATTTGTACTATTGTGACGATCTTGAGCCATAAAGAACTAAAAAAACAGATATGAAATAGCATCACCTCACTTGACAATTTGTTATAGTTGGTATTTTTGATGAAAGGATATGTTTGGTTGTTGTGTTTGTAACGTTTTCCCTTTATTGCTTCTCTTCAGATAATTCCATTCTGTTTTGAGTATGGATATATAATAGTATATTTCTTTCCTATTTGGCATATGTTAGTTAATATCATGTAATAAATGATCTTGTTGTTTAATGTATAATTTCTTTAGTCGTGTTTGATTAACGTCTTCCCAAGTGAGATCCGTAGCCGTGTAGTTGGAACGTGTCTCATGTTTATATGTTTAGCCACTATAAATGAATAATTATTCATGTAATAGGGTGGATACATGTGTTTGTGGGTCTGTAATTGAAATTCTTATTCTGTAGTTAATCTAATCCCTGTTAGCCATGTTAATCTTGTAATACTTTGTTTCATTGATTTTTTAGTAGTGAACAAAATGTTTTCAATGAAAAGTTCACATTGTGTACTGTCTTAGTGCTATCTTTGTAATCCCTGGACTCCACTTCATTTTGTATCATTTTTGTCGTAATGAAATTGTTAGCTTAAACTTCTTTATGACGTGAACAGATTATTAGTTGGTTTGGATTGTTAGAAGTTGAATAAGTTATGCTTTATAATTGATTTGGGGATTCTTGTAGATAAAATTATTTCAATAAAGTGATTTAGGAAATGTAAACTTTGTTTGACGCACGAATAATAAATCATCACGGCTATGGGTATGGTTCCCGTGGCATGGTCGTGACATATAATCCCCATTCCGGATGTGTATTTCATGTGACCCGACCCTAACTTCAAACAATAATAAAATCACACGTAGCAATCGCGGGTGCATTTCATGTGACGCGGTTGTGATGTGTCCAAAAATAATAAGTGCACGTCATCGTGACTTGTCCCAGAAGAAATCCCATAAATATCAAAATGGTTTATATACATACCCCGTAAGCCAAAAATACCTCTTTTAAATAAACATTCCAAAACTTAGAGAATAATTGAGTATCGCCTCATATAGGCATTTTTAATCGTCATGACCATAGTCATGACTATATAATCTACACTCGGGTGCGGCAACTCATGTCCCCGACTCTAACTCAAAACATTAATTAAAATAAACATGTTGTAAATCGCGGGTACATTTCATGTGGTGCGGTTTGCAACGTGTCCAAAAATAATAAGTGCACGTCATCGTGACTTGTATTAAAATAATTTCATAAATATTAAAAAGCGGCTAAAAAGTAAGAAGGATAAAAAGCACAATAGGTTTAAAATATGTAAATAATTAGATAATTAGGCCAAATATTAATAGTTAAGCGACCGTGCTAGAACCACGGAACTCGGAAATGCCTAACACTTTCTCCTGGGTTAACAGAATTCCTTACTCGGATTTCTGGTCGCAGACAACTTAAAACAGAGTCAAAATTTCCTCGGTATGGAATTTTAATAAATAAACGGTGTCCCGGGGCATCGTCAAAAATCCGGATGGTGACTCTGAAATGATAATAAGTCCCAAAACCGAATAATATCACTTTAATTGGAAAAAATTCCCTTACTACCCCCACCGATGTAAAAGGAGGTGTGACACGCGTGATTCGGCAAAAATTCTTAGTAAGTATGTTGATATCTGTGAAAAAACAATTATATTGATAAAGCGGCACCCAGATTGCACAAACATAACGTGGGTGCCATTGTTCAGCGGTGCCTCTGAAGTCTCTTATCTGCCTCAATAATTCGAGTTCGATACCCAACACTGCCATCTTTACCTCTCTTTTATCTTTTCCTACTTATTAATCCCTATTTCGTTGGGCCTTGAGTCTCACCTCTTCTTCATTTTCTTTTTTTTCCCTCTTTTTTCTTCTGCTAAATCTCTTTATCTTCTTTCTTTTCTAATTTTTCTTTATATAAGTCTTCATTTTGCTTTGTATAATTACACCTTATTTCATGAGTAATTTCTCTTGATACATAATTTTAAATGATTTTAGGTAATATGTTGTTTTTCTCATCTTAATGATACAACATTTTATATATTGGAGTATAATTTGAGCAGTATTATTTAATGACTTTTGAAAAATAAACTCATAGAATGAAAATTGAAACTTTTTCTTTAAAAATATTTTTCATATAATTCAACAATTAAATTGAGAAAACTAACCCAAGGATGATGACCAACTAATCAAATCAAACAAAGAATATATAGTAATTAAGCTACTAATTAAGAAAATTTTCTATTTGGAGGCGTACTTTCATTAGATTTTTTTTGTTATTTTATTATATAATATAATTAAATCTATCATTAAAAAATGAACTAAAATCAAATTTATTTGCCTATTTGTGAATAAAAGACCTAATTGAATTAACCAAAAACTAACTGAATCGATCTATCCTTCCTACTCGGTCTCTGTGGCTAACAGTGGCGCACACACGTGGAGTTGAACCTGCTTCACCAAAATATAATACTGTGTATATGTATAAATTACGATTAAAGCATCATAATTTTTGTATAAATATTTTATTTGAACCCATTTGACAACTACTATTTTACGACTAAAGTTATGTACTTTTAAAATTGAACCTGCTTGCACAAAATTCCAGGTCGGCCACCACAAGTGGCTAGTGGTAGGTATATTATGTATGTATATAGTGACACCGACAACATTCAAATCCAAGATTACCTCTAGGGCCAAGCCCACCTATTTAATGCCCTCACATGACATGGTCATAGAAAGAGTTAAATATACTAGGACATGGTCATGGAAAATTGGGATGTCGATACACCGAAGAGCTACGAAACACGATTACCAACAAGAGAGTAGCAAGTGCTGGCTCGGGGCTCAAAGTTCCTTAAGCTTGGGTTCGCTTCGGGCTTGCGTTCGACCTAGGCCCAGCTTACAATAAACTATAACACCATATCTCTGGCGGATAATACTCTAAAAGAAAGACCGGTGAAAGTCTGCAGCTAATTCTTATTTCGGGGTCGCCAAAGCATTGAGCAATAGAAAGAATACTCTGTCTAATCGCAATGCTTGCCTGGCCTCTCAGCCAAATTGAAAAATTCTGAGAGAAATTCATCCTTCATTTTATTTTTTTTCTTTCTAAAAGGAGTCATCTTTACAAAGAGAGTTCGGCTCTCTCTTTTCGCTCATTCAGATAAATAAATTCTGTAGAAGAAATTTGAATAGTCTAGTACATATATTCCTATTCCTATCCTTACAGCGGTGGATCCAATTGAATTTAGAGAATTTTTGTTATTATTTAACCTTGTCAATAATTATGCCAATGATTGAAAAGCATTATGATTAAGCACATAATTATTGAGCTTTAATTGGATGTAAATACCAAATGAGAAAACGGTCGGCATGTGCATCAGTTATTAATATTAATATTAATACTACTGTTTCGTTTTTGTTCTTATGTTTAGGCAAATTCTAACTTTTACTCCGGTTATTATCACCGGACTTCAAGTATTAGTTTATAAGAATTGTAATTAAATATTAAGTTTAGAGTATTACTTTATAGGAATTGTAATTAAGTATTGAGTTTAGGTTGAGATATCGAAACGTATTTTGACCTCCAGATATATAGTACTTACTAGGTAGAATACTCCGATTCAACTCTAAGCCTAAAAGCTAGGATATTGAGGTTTGACCCCAACTAGTCAAATCGACATCGTTATTCAATAAATTGAGGTCATTGGAAGCCTTTGGTTGGTGTTCTAAATGTTTCAAGGTTGAGGAAGTTGGTATTGACGAGGTAAGTGAGACTTTAAGCTTTGATGTTTGTTTTTTTAAATTTCATTTTGAAAGTATGTTTTGTCTGCTCGGTCCATGTGTTGGGACGAGCGTGTGCTTGACAAAACTGGTGGTACTTGACCAACCACAAATATATATTCCGCCTGTTTCAATTTATGTGAACCTACACTACTAAAAACAATTGTTTACCGATGGACTTTTTTCCGTCGGTATTCCGAAGGACTTTCCGACGGAGTCTCTCGGTACTTTTGAACTTTTTAATTTCTAATTTTTTTTAAAAGTACCGACGGACAACTCTCGGTAAATAATGATATTTTGAAGGTCAAAATTTAAATGGTTGAACCGATGCACTCCGTCAGTAATTTACCGACGGACTCCCTCAGAATATTTTGTATTTATATTTTTGAATTATTTTTTTTAGGTATCGACGGTGTCTCTCGATACTTTAATAAATAAATAAAGTTATCGACGTAGTCAATCCTACTACATTTACATAATAATTTGAATTTTGTTTTTTCAGTACCGATGGACTTCCGTCGGTAACTTAAATATATAATCTTATAGATAATTCTTTTTTTATTTTTTATTACACAATACCGAAGGAGGTTGTCGGTAAGTCCCTCAGTAAGTATTTAGTTAATTATCTTAGTGGTTGATTAGCCTATTTATTGAAATTTACACTAAATGGAGGTAATACACTACTTAAAAATATATTAGTGGTAATTAGCTTAGTAATTTATAATTACACAAAATAAAAGTGAATTTGTAGTATCCTTAACTACATAGATTAACCTATACATACACATTGAAAATTGATTATCATAAATGTTAATGGTGTATTAGTTGTATACTTGTACTAATGGTGTTCTTAAATAACGTTAACAATTGATTATCATACACATTGATAATATACTAAGCAAAAGTGTATTAGTTGCATTTCGCTTGTAAATTGAAAATTACACGAAGTATAAGTATATTAATAATATATATGTAAGTAATGTTGGTGATTGATTAGCCTATATACATTGATAATAACACTGATTAGTGAACTAGTGGTATCCTTATATAAGTAACGTTAGTGATTGATTAGCCGATACATTGATAATTATACACTAAATGGAAGTGTATTAATGATATTTGTGAGAAATATTTGTGATTGTTTATCTTTAGTTTGATAATTAAAGTAAGTGGAGGTTTATCAACGCTAGTGATTCGTTAGCCTATACATTGATAATTACACTAATTAAGTAGAAGTGTATTAGTATAGTCTAAAAAACTATTACTGATTCATTAGCTTATGTATTAAGAATTACTCTAAGTAGAAGAATATTAGTAATATCAGTAAGAAATGTTAGCATTTGATTAGCTTATAAATTGATAATTACATAAAGCAGATGCATATTATCGGTATGCTTAAGTAATATCAATGATTGATTAGCCTATCTATTAGTAATTACACTGATTAAGTAAAAGTTTATCAGTAGTAGTCTTAAGAACTATTACTAATTGATTAGCTTATACCTGAGAATTACACTAAGCAGAAGTGTATTAGCAATATCAGTATTACTGATTGATTATCCTATATATATTGTGATGACCCAAAAGGTCATCCCGTGAATTTTTGCTAAATCTGTGTTCCGAGGCCATGAAAGCCTCCTTTTATCTCACCTCGATATGCGTGCCAAACCCGAGCATGTAGCCGGGAAGTTGTTAAGTGGAAAATTGATTAAATGATGATTTTACATTAATTATTTGAGTAAAGTTGACTTTGGTCAACAGTTTTGGTAAACGGACCCGGACCCATGATTTGATGGTCACGAAGGGTCCGTAGGAAAATATGGAACTTACGTATGCCCGGAATCGAATTCCGAGGTGCCAAGTCCGAGAAATGAATTTTTTGAAGAAAATTATTTTTTGAAAAATATAAAGATTTTTAAAAGTGAGATTTGATATGAAACCTATGTTATCGGGCCCGTATTATGGTTCCGGAGCCCGGAACAGGTTCAATATGATTATTATGTGTTATCTGTGAGATTTTATAAGAAACAGACTTGGTTTGACATGTTTCGGATAAAAAATGGAAAAATTTAAAGTTTATGAGGTTTGTGAGAATTTCCATAGATTTTGAGGTTTAATTAGATATTTATGATGTTATTTGGGTGTTTTGATTACTCGAATAAGTCTGTAGGATGTTATTGAGGTTGTGTGTATATTTGGTTTGGAGCCCCGAGGGTTCGGGTGAGTTTCGGGTAGGTGTCGAGGTGCAAAACTTAGGAAAAATCTGATGTTTTTGAGTCGTTGTTGGTGTCCAGGGATTTACCCTATGCGAACGCACTCTAGGGGGTGCGAACACACATGGTAATTGAGGGCTGGGGGTTCATGGTAGTGTTTGTTCAGTGCGAACGCTGAGGGGTAGCTGGGGTACACTGTGCGAAAGCAGGGGGGGGGGGGGGGGGGGGGGGGTAAGTGCGAACGCACAGGTATAGAGGAGGTCCTGGGGGCTGGGTAGTGCTAACCCTGTGCGAACGCGTCCCCACAACCGCGAACGCATAGGCCAAGTTTGTTAACCCTGTGCGAACGTGGCTAGGTGGTCGCGAACGCATAAGGTATTTTTGTTCAGTGATTTTAAAATACCCAAAACAAAATAGTTACGGAATTTTCTCCCAATTATCACAACCCTCCTTCTTCCCAACACCCCATAGGCGATGTTAAAAGCTCTTCCACCATAGCTTCATAGGTAAGTGATCTTAACTCCATTTTCTTCTATTTTCATCAACGATTAATAGATTCTAGGCCTAAAATCATGAAATTAAAGGTAGAAATTGGGATTTTGGGTAGAGTTAGGGCTTTTCGAATTTTTGGGAATTCAACCTCGTTTTGGGGTCGGATTTCAAAATAAATTGTATATTCGGGCTCGTGGGGGAATGGGTGATTGAGTTTTGGTCCGAACCTCGTGTTTGGACCAAGTGGGCCCGGGGTCGAATTTTGGAAATTTTGGAAGAATGTTGGGGAATCTATAATTAGGCTTTGGAATTGAACTGTGGAATAATTATTGATATTATTGAGTTGATAATGTACAGATACGATTGTTTCAGAGTCGGATTCGAGAGGAAAAGCGGTGTTAGAGGCTTGATTTGCATTCTTGGAGCCGAGGTAAGTGTTTGGCCTAACCTTAGCTTGAGGGAAAATGTATTGAGTCCTAATTTCTACGTGTTTATTCCATGTTCAATGTATATGTGAGGTGACGAGTACCTATATATTGTTGTCAAGCATGACCATGAGTCAGAAATTTGCAATTATATGATATTGTTTGGCTTTTACTATGTTTATGGGTTTAATATAAATTTTGATAGCTATTCATTTGGTGGAAATTCTTAGATATGGGTATTGTTGAGTAGTTGATCGGTTGAGGAACATTATGTTGGATTATACACATGTGTAGGAGTGGTTATAGCAGTGTCCCTTGCCGGGACGGTATTATTCTTGTTGATTATTCCGTGCATTTAAGGTTTATGAGTTGTTGATTTCCATGCCAACTGTTGTTTTATGTTTTTATGCACGAGGGGACATTACGTGCCGTGATTGTGATGTTTATGCACGAGGGGACATTCCGTGCCCTGTTTATGTTGTTTATGCACGAGGGGACATTCTGTGCCGTGATTGTGATGTTTATGCACGAGGGGACATTCCATGCCATGTTTATGATGTTTATGCACGAGGGGACATTCCATGCCATGTTTATGTTGTTTATGCACGAGGGGACATTCCATGCCATGTTTATGTTGTTTATGCACGAGGGGACATTCCGTGTCGTGATTGTGATGTTTATGCACGAGGGGATATTCCGTGCCATGTTTATGTTGTTTAGGCACGAGGGACATTCCGTGCCGCGATTGTGATGTTTGTTGCACGAGGGGACATTCCGTGCCATGTTTATGTTATTTATGTACGAGGGGACATTCTGTGCCATATTTTTTTATATTGTTATGCACGAGGGGACATGCCGTGCCGTGTTATTCTAAGAATATGCACGAGGGGACATGCCGTGCCATTTTCTCTTCATTGTTTATTTTGTGTTATCAATCCCCGTTATTATTTTCGGATATTTGGACTGTTGCTTCATTCCGTCATTTCAGTACTTGCTATCCCTTTCCCCTAGCATGTTTCCCTCGTTATTGTAACTTATTGTTTATTTCTTGTGGTTAGTTCCTGTTATATCTTATTTAAACTGCACAGGTGTTATTGTTTGTCGTGTCCTAGACTCGCCACTACTTCGCCAAGGTTAGGCTCAGCACTTACTCAGTACATTGGGTCCGTTGTACTGATGCTATACCTGCACTTCTTTATGTTGTGCATTATGGAGTCGGACCCAGTGGACATTGAGTGAGGGAGTATCCTTCAGTCCACGGTGACACCGAGGTAGTCTTGCAGGCGTCCGCATGCCTTGGCGTCACCTCTTATCTTTTTCTCATTTTCTGTCTTATCCTGTAATTCCAAGACAGTTGTATGCACTTATTTCAGACCATTGTATTTAGAAAAATCTTAGACTGCTCGTGAGATTGTGATACTGGTTTCTAGGGTGTAATTGAGGAAGTTTTTATGAGATTCATCGTTAAAGTTCTTGAATTTAGTAGTCTTCCTAAATATTATTGTTATTTCAATTGTAAACAGGTAAACTTAACCTAAAACGTTGGCTTGTCTAGCGGGTTCAACGTTAGACGCCATCACGGCTTGAAGGTGGAATTTCGGGTCGTGACATATATTGATAAACTTTTACTTAATCAGTGTGTGTGTATGTGTGTGTGTGTATATATATATATATATATATATATATATACACACACACACACACACATACACACACACTGATTAAGTAAAAGTTTATCAATAGTAGTGTTAAGAACTATTACTGTCACGACCCAAATCCCAATGTAGGTCGCGATGGCGCCCAAATTCGATGTCAGGCAAGCCAACCTTAATTTACTAGTGATCCCTTTTTGATTTATAAAACAATTCACCATACTAAAGAGATTTTTCTTTCAAATGCATAAATTCGAAGTAAATTAGTGACTTAAGCAACCAAAAGTGAGCAATAAATATAGTAATCACCACCATCATTACAACCCAAAAGAATAGAATATCCACAACGTGGGCATGCCACGAACTGGCGTCACAGGTTTGCGGGCATCTATAGAAACTAATATCCAAAAGAAAGTACAAGTTTTCCCTACTGTCTAAAGAAATAATACAGACATAATAAAAGAAAGGAGGAACTCCAAGGTGCTGCCAGAGATAAGCGTCAAGGAAAACAGCTCAACGAGAAGTCCACGCCCACTATACGTCAGGGGCGAGCGCCGGATGAATACCCAGATGCACTTGCCTCAGAGCATGTACAATTAAGTACAGAAGCGTAGCATGAGTACATAAACAAATATGTACCCAGTGAGTATCCCGTCTAATCTCGAAGAAGTAGTGACGAGAGGTAAACGTGATACTTACTAGGGTCAAAGTTTAAATAACATAATTTAATAAGGGCTTGAAAAATGACCAGTCTCTCGAGATCTCTTGGCCTCTCTCTCCTCCCTGTCCCGGGCTAACATAGTCTCAATCGTCCGGGCAATGCTCACAGCCTGCTGGTAAGTAATATCAGTCTCCAGCTCTCTGGCCATGATGGTTCGAATACTGGGGTGGAGTCCCTCAATAAAGCGTCGAACCCTCTCTCTGACAGTGACAACCAAAGCTGGTGCATGGCGAGCCAAATCGCTGTAACGGACTGCATACTCTAACACAGTCATGGTACCCTGGCGTAGTTGCTCAAACTCCGCACGCCAAGCATCCCTGAAGCTCTGAGGGACAAACTCAAGTAAGAACATCTCGGAGAACTGATCCCAAGTAAGTGAAGCTGCCTCGTCCGGGCTACTAAGCTCAAAAGCATGCCATCATTGATAAGATTCTCCCCTCAGCTGGAAAGTAGTGAAAGAAACCCCACTCGTCTCCACTATAACCATAGTGCGGAGAATGCGATGACACCCCTCGAGAAAACCCAGGGCGTCATCCGAAGCTAGTCCGCTGAACTCGAGTGGGTGGTACTTCTTTTACCTCTCAAGTTGGAGCTGCTCTGCCTCAGGAACAACTATCCTAGTCTCAGATGCTGGGGGCATATGAATATACTCTAGAACCTGCCCAATATGAACCCTCTTCTCAGGAGTACGGGCTGCGGGAGTCTGTGTCCCTCCCCCGGCCTGGGATGTAGCTGGAGCTATCGGGAGTAGTCCCGCCTGAGACAGAGTATTGAAGGCACTCAAGAACTGATCTAATGTCTCCTGGAGGTCTGGAGTAACAGCAGGGACCTCCTGTGCCCCTCCAACTGTAGCTGCTGGGGGCTCCTCTGCCTCTGCTCTAGCCGGTGCCCGGGCTGCACCGCGTGCTCGTCCTCTGCCCCGACCCTGCCTTTGGTGGCTCTGACTGGGGTCTCGGGTGCCTGGTCACCAGTACATCCGGTACGCGTACGAACCATCTGCAAGCAAGAATAGAATAGATTTTAAGAATTTGATGACAGTAACTAGCACGATAAGGAATTCCAAAGAATTGATTGTTCTTAACAGTTACATAGCCTCTCGAAGATAGATACGGACGTCTCCGCACGGATCTGCGAGACTCTAATAAACCGGCTTGTGACTTGTGACTCCTATGAACCTAGACGCTCTGATACCAACTTGTCACGACCCGTTTTTCCCTCCGAAAGGTATCGTGACAACACCTAGTCTCTATGACTAGGTAAGCCTAAAATTTGCGGAAAATAATAGAATCAATAAAATAAAGACAGAAAAGAACTCAAGCAGATATAACATAGCTTCTCAGCATGTACACTTTCACTTCCCAAAACCCGGAATGTCACAAGCTCTGTACTAAATGTAGCTATATACAATGAAATAGTGGAAAATACATAAGTCCTCTATGCCTATACTAGAGTAGAAGGGGACTCGTGGGATTCTGCGGACGCGACAGAATTACCTCGCGGTCTCCTGGAAGCTGCTAGAACGACTCCTAGCCACGATACTGGGTGCTGGTACCTGGATCTGCACATGGGGAAAACATGCACAGGAAAGGGCGTGAGTACTCCACGTTTGGTACTCTGTAAGTGCCAAGCCTAACCCCAGTCAAGTAGTGACGAGGTCAGGTTGAGGCCCAACTGAGCTTTTAAAACAAGTCAATATAAAATTTAAAACAGTGAAATATGGATAAGTAATGATAAACAAGATTAATGAAAACTGGAAGAATTAATAACAGAAAGAGAGCCCTCGGCTCAACACAACATATATCTCAACAGTAAATGTGCAATGCAGTACAAGGGGAAAGATCCCGGATCTCAGTCCGTAGTCACAATTTAAATATGCTATGCAGTACATGGGAAAGCTCCCGGATATTCGTCCGTAGTCTCAATTTAAATATGCATTTCAGCATAAAGGGAAAGCTCCTGGATCTCGGTACGTAGTCCCAATTTAAATATGCAAAGCAGAAGTATGTCGGATACGACTAAATTAAACAGTCCAGGAAAAATAACAAGCAAGAATAGAGTAAAGCAACCTAAGCATGGTGCAACTAGTAGCAAATAAGAGGAAATCAAGTAAGGACAGGTACACATGCTTACTCTTAAGCTAACTACTCAGTTAAGACAGGAAATCGTGATATAGGAATGAAAATGAGTGATTTCATGGAAATAAAAAAAAGTAATTTTTGCAATAATGACCCGTGTACGCACTCGTCACCTCACGTACACGGCATCCACGTAATAAATTAAGTATAAAAATGCCTAAGGAGAAGTCCCCAACACAGAATTAGGCAAGCTACTTACCTTGACTGCACTAATCAACTCAATACCACGCTCTTGCCACGAGTATCCAACTCCGGATGACCCAAATTTGTCAATTCGATTGCATAGTGTAAATATCATTTCAAGAAAACAAAATAGCTAATTATTTCTAAGCTAATACACGAAATTAGGAAATTCGCCCAAAGAGTCCCCCGGGCCCACGTCTCGGAATCGGGTAAAATTTATATTTTTCGGACACTCATTCACTCACGAGTCCAACCCTATAAGAATTTCTCAAATCGGATGTCAAACACCCATTCAAAACTCAATAATTCGGTCTATGAAGCTCATCCCATTTTTTCCCATTTTCTACCCAAAAGTTTCGAAATTTAAGGTTGGGTTTAAGATTGGACTCATGGAAATTGATCTATAATGGATAGAAATCACTTACCCAAGTTGCCCAGGTGCAAAAGCCTCCAAATATCTCCTCTCCCGAGCTCTCAAATTCAAAAATGGTGAAAATAACATAAACTCTCGGACTTGGGTCTTTAAAAGACTGCCCAAGCATTTCTTCTATGCGATCGCGTATGATGAGTCGCGATCGCGGAGAGTAATCTCACATGCGCCCAGAATTCCTCTTATGCAAACACACCTATATGCCTGCGATCGCAGTCCTTCACGACCCAGAGCTACCCGATCGCAGCTGGGGCCATGGGACCGCGTAGAACAAATATTGAAACTCCCCTAGACCAAGAATACTCTATGCGAACACGGTCCTGGTCATGCGATCGCGTTGACCAAGATTCCAACACACTGCGATCGCAGACGCTTTATTGCGATCGCAGAGAACAAATAGCGGACCTCTCACTTTTACCTTACGCGATCACGGGTGAACCCTTGCGATCATAGAGAGCAAAACATAGCTGTAGAAAAACCAGAAAAAACCAGCAAACACTTATAGGCCAAAAATTTCTGTTTGAACACCCGAAACACACTCGAGGCCCCGAGACCTCAACCAAAACTACAAACCAATCCTAATACTTCATTAAAACTTGGTCGAGCCTTAGAAACACATCTCATAACATCAAAATCATCAAATATGCATAGATTCAAGCCTAAGAACTTATGAAATTTCTAGAATTCACATCCGATGCCGAAACACGTCTAAACTCATCCGAATGACCTCAAATTTTGCACACAGGTCATAAATGACAATACGAACCTGCTGTCGCTTTCGAAATTCCATTCTGAGTCCGATATCAAAATTTCACCTATCGGGCGAAATCGCCGAAATTCTAACTTTCGCCAATTCAAGCGTAAATCCACAACCGACCTCGAAAACACATTCCGAACATGCTCCTAACACTGAAATCACCCAACGGAGCTAACGGAGTCAACATAATTCCATTCCGGATCTGTTTTCACACAGCTCTAGCTACGACCCGATTTTTAAAGCTAAATTCCACATTTATGGACGATGTGTCCAAGATCGCTCCGGATTTCATCACTCAACGCTCTGACAAGTTCTAATAACATAAATAGACATGGGAGAAGCGGTTATTAGGGGATCGGGGCGTAAATTCTCAAACTGACCGACCGGGTCGTTACAGTTTAACCCCATCAGGTGGTTCTACAAGATCCCAAACTTGATTAGAGTACATAGACCCCATCTCTGATTTCACAGCAGCAACCCACTTATCGGCATCTTTATCATGTAGTGCTTGGTCGTAATTGACAGGTTCGGAAGTAGGCTCCTCAGGGATCCTATCATATGATTCTCCCAAGAGCGTATAACGAACTGGGGTTCTTATTTCTCTCCCACTATGACTACGCACTACATCAGTTTCAACTACAACGTTTTGATTTTGTGGTTGAACCACATCATCATCAGGAACTGAGTCTCCATGCTATCCATAGGGATATCAACGACTTCTTCATGTTGTGCAGTCTGATCAACATAACTCCCACTACTTTGTGGTAGTATGACTTCAGGCACTTGTTCTTGCGAGACATCAAGTCTATTGACATTTCTCCCACTACTAAAATGCAATGGTATGTCAAAATCGATTTCTGGGGTTCGTATTTGGTCGTTTTGTTTTTCAGATGACTGAGTTTCCATTCCGTTGTTGAGTTCCTGTAAAACGATTTTACTTCTAGGAACATGGTTCATCAAATAGTCCTCTTCAAGAAACTTGGCTTTTGTGCTAACAATTACCTTCTTTTCTTTAGGACAATAGAATAAACCACCTTTCGTCCCTTTTGGATAACCTACAAACACGCATACATCCGTTCTTGCCCCCAATTTATCCGTTTTCCCTTTTAGCACATGTGCCGGACAACCCCAAACTCGAATATGTCGCAGACTAGGCTTGCGCCCAGTCCACAATTCTGTAGGGGTCAAAGGTACCGACTTTGAAGGAACTAAATTCAGAACGTAATTTTCTGTTTCTAAGGCATGTCCCCAAAAGGACGAAGGCAAACTGGAACAACTCATCATTGATCTAACCATTTCCATAAGAATCCTATTTCTCCTTTCAGCTACACCATTTTGTTGTGGAGTTTCAGGTGCAGATAATTGAGATGTAATCCCACATTCTGTTATATAACCAATGAAATCCACAGAGCTCACCACAACGATCAGATCGTAGTGTCTTGATACATTTATTATGTCGCTTTTCAGTCTCAGTCTTAAATTCTTTGAACTTTTCAAAACATTCAGACTTTCGACACAACAAATAAATATATCCATATTTTGAGTAATTATCTGTGAATGTCACAAAATACTCAAAACCACCTCTTGCTTGGACATTCATGGGACCACACAAATCAGAATGAATTAATTCCAATTTATCACTTGCTCGATTTCCTTTTGAGGGGAAATTTCTTTTTGTCATTTTTTCTTCTAAACAAGATTCACACGTTGGTAGTGCCTCCACTTTCAATGAACTTAAAGATCCATCATTGACCAACCTTGAAATTCTGTTTAGATTTATATGACCCAAACGCAAGTGCCATAAATATGTTTCACTCAATTCAGAAGAATGTTTTCTCTTATTTGGTAAATCAACATAATTCAATTCTTTAGGTTGTAACGGTTTAGGAATAGAGTCAACAACAAAAAGACCATTAATCAATGTAGCCGAAGAGAGATAACATTTATTATGAGTAGTAACACATTTATCGATGTCATGAAAATTAATATCATAACCATCTCTCATAGCGCTAGAAACCGAAATCAAATTCCTTCTAACGGAAGGTACATATAATGTGTCTTTTAAAGCTAAAACTCTACCACTACCAAACGAAATACTAATATTTCCTAATGCTAAAGCTGGGGCTGCCGAACCATCTGCTTGATAAACATTGATTTCTCCTCTACTTAGCCGCCGCGTTACCTGAAACCCCTGCAAATAAGTGCAGAAATGATTAGTGGCTCCCGAATCTACACACCATGACATGGTAGAAACAATCGCTAAAAGAGTTTCAACGACAAGAAGGTGTAAATCACCTGGTTTATTTTTCAGCTTGGTCAGAAAAGTTGGACACTGCTTCTTATGATGCCCAGGCTGCTTGCAGTGATAACACTTGACCTTTGCCTTTTTCACACCAGCAGTTGCGCCACCAACAGAGGGTTTTTGAGCCTTTTTCTTCTTCTGCCCGCCTCTTGGATTAGAAGTAGCACCTGCCTCAAAATTCAATGCCATAGGAGGAACTTGTGACTTGATAATAGTCTCTGCCGACTACAACTCATTCAACAATTTCGCAAGTGACAAATCTATTTTGTTCACATTATAATTCAGGCAAAACTACTGAGAACTGTCAGGCAGAGTCTGCAGGATCATTTCAACCTGTGTATCCTTATCAATGTTAGCTCTAAGGACCTCCAGTTCATTCAGAAGACTCATCATCTTCAGAACATGGTCCCTACCCGATGAACCTTCAACCATTTTGATATTCAGAAGAGCTTTCATGGAAGTCTACTTAGCCGCACAATTCTGATCTCCAAACATTTCTTTGAGATTTTCCAGAATGTCATAAGCAGACTCCATCGACTAGATGCTGATGTTGCAGAACGTTTGACATTGGTGCCAAAATGTAACACCGCGCTATGTCATCAGCCTTGACCCATTTTTGGTAAGCCTTTTGTTTATCATATGTAGCATCATCTCCAGGTTTTTATGGACACACCTCATTGAGCACAAATTTGTACTCTTCAGCAATTAGTACAATGTCCAAGTTTTGTTTCCAATCAACATAATTCGGACCCTCAAGTTTATTTTGAGAAAGGATAGCAGTAAGGGGATTGAAAGCAATCATTGTTAATATGGGAGACAATTAATTAAATAGATCAAAATTAGTCATGTATTATTTGAATATTAAAATTCAAAACACACTACATATATATAATCTATGCACCTTGAACAACAAATTTCGATGGGAAAAGAGCTATTCTTGCAATATACATATATAATGACAAATTATTCACTCCATGAATTTAAATAAGTCATACTCAGATGGAGAGTAAACTGTTAATTTAAGTCAAGTGAATATCAACATTCAACATATATTAGTCTCATTGAACCAACATGCATACTCAGATGGAGAGTAAACTGTTAATTTAAGTCAAGTGAATATCAACATTCAACATATATTAGTCTCATTGAACCAACATGCATACTCAGATGGAGAGTAAATACATGTAATCAACAACTAGTATAACTTAGTGATTATCTATAATGAGTTTATCCGATATGGAAGAAGACCTATGTCAATGTGTAAAAATATTATGTCACTAGAATTTAACCCTGGAGTCCACAAGAAACGATCCCTACCACCACTGGATTAAAAACAACTCAAAATATTTTTTGAAAAATTTCTAGAAAATTAAAAAAAACGTCCAAAACACCATCTAAACGACCCTGAAAGCCAGAAAAATGGCTTACATCATGAGCAAAACTGATGAGTATTGCTCAATGGTATTTTGCATGGACCTGCCAAGTTTCAGGTCAATCGGAGTTCGTCAACATGTTGACCTTCGATTTTCTGGCCAATTCGGCCAAATAGTGACTTTTGCGTTTTTCATGGATTAATGTAATTTTCAGATTATTCTAATCAAATATCATCAATAATAAACAGATATTACATGATTTTTCAGAATAATCACAATACCCATAATCATGCAAAAAAAATATAATAATAATGCAGTTTTATAGAAAAATAATCTTTGCATGTAATTCAAAACTTGCATATTAACATGATACTACTTTTCATTGTTCATCCTAATCATTTAATTAGACGTTAGTAGGCTCTGATATCAATTGTTGGATTATATATCGTAGCGGAAGCAATTACAACATCATATTCACGTGTAAATTAAACAATTAGCACATACGGAGATTATTCGAGTTACCTCTTGAAGCGTGAACAACATAATTCGATATCCGTACCAGAGTTGCAAGACCTCAGCAATCTTCCACAGTCTTCTACTGTGTTACCCAAATAATATCCGGAGAGAGAGAATTTTGGGTGGGCAAATTTCAAGGAAGAAAACGTGTGTTTTTCTGTGTGTAAAAACGTCCAGCTATATGCTATGTATATATAGCTACATTTTTAGGTCAAAAACCCTTTTTCAAAACCTGTTAGGTTTTCTTCTTCCACTAAGGAAATATTTTCTTTATTTCTTATTATTTAGGCACAGTAGGGACCACATAATTCAATTAACAAGGCTTCCTATTATGGAATTAATTTCGAAATTTTGAAATTAATTTCTAATATAATAAATTACGAATTATTCCACTAAAATTCGTAATTGTACTCCTTAGTTCAATTTCAAAATTCTTCCATAAAACCTTATTTAACTCCTCATGTTAAGATTCAGATACTAACCAATCAAATTAAATTACTGACAATTTAATTCATTGATTGCTTCCTTTAGACTTTCATTTAACTTATTTCATGTGTCGGATACAAAATCCACCGGCCGGGTTTACACGTGAAAACTTATAAGCTTTCATAAAGGAGTATCATCAATCTCAAAACCCGAGACATGAATTCTATCAACTAATTATTACTTCTCCAATGTTTATCATTATTGTCCAATTTACCAGGCTTATTGACTTGCGAAAGAATCTCGCTTTTTAATAAATCAAAAAAATAAGTGACACACACAACTAATAATAATTATATCAAGATTAAGAGTATAAGTACATTGAATGGACTAGATAAATTATTTTATTAAGTCAGTGTAAAATACTTATCTCTACTTGATCCGTTCAATACATACAAAATGTACGAGCACAAGAAGTTGGAATTAGACCATTCCCATAATCAAGATAAATTACTTTTAATCTTGTGCTACAACCATTCCCATAATCAAGATAAATTACTTTTAATCTTGTGCTACAACCATTCCGATGGTTTGTCCAACTCCATCATTAGATTGTGAACATAAATTTTATGACTTATAAGACCGATGATTTAATCTTCCGTGTATAAACTAAATTCTATAACTTAATCATCTACTATATAAGCAACGGACACACAAACCAATACATGATCTATTTAAAATAAAACTTTATTGAATTGAATAAGTAAATAAATAATTGTTCCATAATGAATACTGTACCAATAGGCATGGCTTATAGTATATCCTAACACTATTCAATGCTTATCCTGCTTCAAGCTCTGGATGTCATTGTCACAAGTGCTGGCGAGCTGCGAACACGGAACGTGATAAACTGAAACTCAGGATCGAAACCTGAGATTTTCGTTAATTTTGCCAGATGAAGATTCCTAAGGGGAAAATCTATGCAATCAGAGACTTGTTCTTGGTTTAGCTTGATTGTAGAAGCCTACAAGAAGATGAGCAGAACTTAATTAGTGCTTATTCGTTTCCAAAAAAGAAATAGATAGAATGTTATAAATTATCTCAATATAAAGTTGTTGCAAATTCGGAGCACTTCTCAGCAAGCAGACAACAGGAGAAACTTGATCTAAGTCCATAAAGTTTAAACTTTTGAGTTCAAGAATCTTTAGAGAGTATGGTGATCTCGATATCTTTGTCGGAACTGGAGGTTCAGCTAGGAGCTGAAAGAATAATGTGTGAGAACACTTAATTTTTTATAGAAAAAAAACCAGTTTCAAGAATTATAGGAACAGTTTATGTAAGTTCTGAAGGCAAAATACAAACTTGATTATAGGAATACAAATATAAAGGCATGAACAAGTACTAACCTGCAGACACTTTCCATCAAGACAAAGTAATTTGACATTAAGCAAGCCACCCACAAACATATCCAAATCGGAGACATGATTGCCTCTTACAACTCTCTCCAGATAAATACAAACTTCAGACAAGTTAGGAACCTTCTCTAAGGAGATTGATTTTATGTTATCATCAGTATTGACGGACAACCTCTTAAGATTAGTACCGCTGATATTAAAATGATGAATACCAGAGCAACGACGCAAGCTTAGCCTTTCAAGAACAGGACAGCTGGAAAGAAAACTTTCAAAACAGTTGTTCGCAAAGTCAACCCGAGTAAGTAGTAATTGACTGTTATGACTTATAATATTTCTGATATATTTATTGAATGTGAAAATTTTCTTTTCAAACAAGAACTTCAGAATTCTATGTTAAAATTTCTATTGAAAAGCGAGTCATGGTACTATATGGGAGAAGGGTCAAATATACCCCTCTGCTACGAGAAAATGATCAATATTACCCTCTGTTACAAATATACCCCGACAGCATACAAGTGGCTCAAATATACTCTTATTCCGTTACTTACTGCTCAGGTGCAAAAAAAGAAGTCTATGAAAAGATATATTTATAGTTGTCACTGCGGCAATGAATTATTGTTTTCTTTCCCATATAAAGGTTGGGGGTGAGGCATCATCTGATAATGGCTTTCACACTTTATATAGATCCTTAAAGCTATGTTAGACATATACAAGTCATTTCAATTATGAAGTTCCTAAAATAAGAACCCAAAGCAACATGTTAAGGTCATTTATTAACAAACTAAACAGGTTAACTGTTTGCAGGATTCAATGTCCTCTTTTCTTTTCTTTTCTAGTTAAAGTACTAGTACTTGTTAAATCATCTTCCTTTTCACACTGCCCATTTTACAAAGGAAATATGGTAATCCACTTCATATAATGGTGGAAAGATTTAGGTGAGAAATCATACTAAATACATTACTGGTTGATATCCAATCTCGGGGAAAGTCGCTTCGACCTTGGTTTTGTTTTAGAATATTTTCCTTAAATTTTGATCCTCTTTGAACTCTATGCTATTAAGCTTATGTTGGTACGCACCATTTCAGATGAGAGGTGTAGGGGGAGAAGATGCTAGGGGTGGGAGAAGAACTAGAAGGGAGGGGTAAAATAGGTTGGGAAGGTGAGGTGCCATGTCACATTGTGTCCATCTCACCAAAATTCAGGATTGGGTGTTTACCTTGGACAATTTTAACCGACGAGGGTATATTTGAGCCAATTGTATAACGTCAGAAATGTATTTGCATGAATAATATAACGGAGGATAATATTGATTATTATCGCATAATAGAGAGGTATATTTGATCCTTTTCTGTTGTACTATTACAATGTCCCAAGTCGAGCGGCAATCTAGTCCAACATATCAAGAAAGGAGGCAATAAACACGAAATTTGAAAATCACGTTAAAACTATATCAAGCCAATAGAGAGGGAAAATTTCTCTTTTTTTTTTATCCTCAAACAGAGAGGTGTTTTGAGAAATTAAAATTCTTTTATGTATGAATTTTTATAACGGTAATATTCAAATGAGCTTGTGTACATCTCGACTAATTCATTAACGGTAATATTCACTAGCACAAGTACAGATTAACATTGTACACTAGTGCATGGGAAGTGGTAGAAACTAAGAGTCCACCAAACTGTATAGAGAACCAGTTCCCACAGAACACACACACAGAGCTATAATTAAATAACACAATAATATTTTACGTGAAAAACTCTCACTCACGGGATTAAAAACCACGACCTACACTCGTTGGATTTCAATTTCACTAACCGAGCAGCTTTAGATTACAACATATTGTAACCTAGGAATCAAACTCTTAATCCCTCGCCTACTTGCAATAACGATATTGCAAGCCTCTTTGTAATAACTCTATTACAAAGCAACAAACCTTAAATACTCTAGTCAAGAAACTAAACCAAACAGTGGTTTAAATCTGTCCTACAAAGACACTTCTTGAAAATAGTGTAGGATTACAAATGAAGAGTAAATAACAAACACTCAACAAACCTAAGGACTTCAGATATCTTCAATCTTTGGATCTGGTCCTTGAGGTTGCAGCAAGTTTGTTCTTGAGAGAGGTTGTGGCTAGCACTTGGGAGAATATTTTCTTTTGATTTGCAAGTGTTAGACAATAAAATCCCTTGCCTCATGTTGATAATATGTGTGTGAGGTCATTGAGATGATGCAAGCAAATATCCGGTACGAGACATGCTTCATAAAGTGACTACTGCTCTGTTGTGTATGCAGTGCAACGACTTTAACAGTTGTAAGGACTTGACCTGTACTGTGACCGAAGGAACTGATCTCTATCAGTTCCCTCTACTGTTTCCTTCGTTGTTCCCTTAAATAAAATCATTGAGAGTTAAACCAGACACCTGATTAATTATTTGAACGCAAAGGAACTAATTGTTTCAGGTTCTTATCTAGTTCTCTCATGAAATTTATCAAATCATCAAAACAGAAGACACATAACTTATCACGAAGTAATCACCATATATTTTTTGGCTCTATGACAAATTATTAGCTTGATAATATGCTTCTATAATTAGTGGCAAGAAAAAAAAAGCAATTTACTGATCATTTTGAGCCCACTATTTACCCGATCAACTACGCCCTTAATTGGGGTTTGTTCAAGTCATCGGATTAGTTGTGCAAAATTATAATGCAAGAGTTGTTATGAATTTATAACAATAATAATACAAGAACTGTTATAATGTGGATAAAATAGTAGAGATCGTATACTGTAAGGCTACTTTTGCCTAAAAGACACTCTTATTAAGTTATTGTTAATACATATATTCTAAGCCTTATCTATCTATCTTACAGGGGCAGACGTGCTTAGGAATATCGTATTCACCCGAATCCAATACTTTCGACGTGAAGTAAAATTTTATGTATAAAAGATCATTATAATTGTAATAAATATATAGTTGAGATGAACCCATAAGTTAATAAATATAATGAGTTCAATGCTAAGAACTTTATATGTTGAATTCATATAAAACTTAAATCCTTGATCTGTCTTTGCCTATCTATTAGGACTGTAGCTAACAGTAATTCAGAAGCTTTTGCAGTCCTTTTGTGTATGTGAAAGATCGATGCTACTTCAGGTCAGTAGCCAAGTAGTACTGGCAATGTTCTTTCTTGAACTTCCATTACTGATTGTATAGATGGTAGATAGCGAGCTTGTTTTTCTGGGATTTAAGAGCGTTTAATAGTTACTTTTGCAATCAAACCATTAATTTCCAACGCTCTTTGTGCACTCCTAAGTGAGGGAAATGTTAAGTCAAAATCTAAGTTTCAATGATGACAAATTTAATACCCTATTTTACAGAAATCAGAATCAACAAAAGAAAAGAAAACTATTGAGAAGCTGTCGAAACCAACCAAAGATGTGTTGCTGAACCAAGGAAGGAATTAATGGACAAGAAAAAAGAATCTAAATCTATCATATCATTTCAGCCTCAATAGAAGGAAATCAAGACTACAAATCAAGGAGTTATTTCCAGCAAATGCCAAAATATCCGGTATACTCAATTAGCTCATCATTCGAAGGATCGAATTTCTCCACAATGTAAGATTGTGACAAGGAAAGTAATGAACGAATCCGGTCCTTCCCAAGAGCAGGATTCGAGAGACACTCCTTGGGTCAAATCCCTTTGAAGATGTTGTGCCTCTAACTCAGTCAAGGTTCAACGGCTCTCAGCTCTCCTATAAGAAGTCTACTCAGATCAAATGGAAGACTTGCACAACTACAAACATTGTCTTCTAAATCTCTCTACTTCTTAGCCTAAACATTGTATTCCTCAGTTTATCAGTGTCACAAAAAATAGGAAGAGTTAGAACACAAAATAGAGTTGTGTCATTATTCAAGATACATTGTTGCTATACTTTGTTGGTGGTGAACGAATCAAAATCATCCTTGTTGTAATCACTTTCAAGATCTAAAGGAACCTTTGTGACCCAAGGGAAACTGGATGTAAGTACCACACCGAACCGAACCAGTATAAAAACTGATGTGTGTTATTCTCCTTCTGTTTACTGTTATTTTGCATTCTGCACGAAATATAGTCAACTAAAATCATCGTTAGTCGACTATTTATTAATAGACCACAATTCACCCCCCTCTTGTACTTTCAATTTATATCATAGCAAGGCTCACAATCTCTGCTTAACAGCTAGTGAGAAAAAATCATGGGATCTAACACTGTTGTCGGTGTGCTATTTCAAGGAGGAACCTCTCAGGTTCGACCTCCCTACTTCAACAGACAATACTTTTCTCATTGGAAAGTGCATATGAAAACATATACGATGTCATATGACATTAAAGTTTGACGTGTGATCTAAAAGGGAAATCTTACAATCCCACCGAAGAAAGATGCAAATGGTCAAGTTATCGTATCAACTGATCCACTTGGTTTAGATGATTACACTGACGAACAAGATGATGTTATAACTGTGAATGCCAAAGTAAAAAAATCTACTATACAATGCTATCAGCGGAGAAAAGTATGAAAAGATCTCAAGTTGTGATAGAGTTAAATAAATATGGGACAAACTGGGGGTTACTTATGAAGGAACCAACAAAGTGAAAGAAACAAGAATTATCTTTTTGGTTCGGGACTACGAGCTATTTCAATGAAGGATGGAGAATCACTAGAAGCGATGTTCTCCAGGTTCAGCAAAATCCTTGGAGATCTAAAGTCTTTCGGCAGACCTATTAAAAGTGGAGAACATGTTATAAAAATTCCCAGGAGTTTACCTACAATTTGGCAGCCAAAGTTCATCGCCTTGGAATGTCAGGATCTTGACAAATGTCTCATGATGAACTTAGAGGTGATCTAATCACTTTTGAGAAAACTCACTTGGATAGACAAGTTCAACAAGAAAAGAAGAAAATTATTGCTTTTAAATCAACTCTTGCTGAACTAGAAAATGAAGAAGGAGGAGGAGGAGAACAGGATGAAAACATTGCCATGCTTTCTCAAGTTGTAACAAGCATGATGAGGAAAAACATGAATAACAGAAGAGGGAAGTCTAACTTCAGGAAAGGAAGGATAAACAATGAAACTGATAAAAATGATGGAAGGTGCTACGAATGTGGAAAATTTGGTGACATTCAAGATGATTGTCCTGAACTGAAGAGGAAACTCAGTAGAAACATGCAAAAGAAGAATCTTTCGGAGCCTGGAGTGATGAAGAAGAATCTGATCATGAGGAAGTTTCATATATATGTTTCATGCCTATCAATGAAAATGAGGATTTCAGTGGAGCTTGGACTAATGGCAGATGGAGATGTTGATGAGGGCGATAACTCAAATGAACTCGGTCTTATGGCAGACAAAGGAACTAGTTGTTACACTCCATGTTTTCGTACGTGAAAGTGCGCCATAAATAAATTAATGAAAGTTCGGAAATGAGATGTTACATCCCGCATGTTCGTACGATAAAATTTTATCGTCAGTTAATCGACGTAAGTTCGAGAATGAGATTATTGTGAGATTATAAGTATTATGCTATTTCAAACAAGTGATGAGTAAATTCGTGAAGGTGAGAGGGTAAGCAAATCGAAGAAAATGAATTTCGTCGAAATTTAGCATTTGGGATAAAATACGGTCCGAGCTATAATACACGGTATTTATGGACTAGTGTCATACAAGGTTCCACACGGACATGGTAGTATGATGTATAAGGTGTTTAAAAATAAGTATTCTTTTAAGTAATTTGAGATAATTCTTAATTACGTGGATAATTGGTTAATTATTAGTTTAATGGGAGATTAACCATGTAATTAAGAATTTGTGGATAATTATAGGTGGGGACAAAGCCCCCTTACGTAGCAGCAAGTGCAGGAGGTTTGGATATGACTTATCTTTGGACAATCCATTAAGGTAACACATGGAGATATAAGACTTAATACTATCCCTACACTTGTCTTGAAATAATAACAAATAATACTTATCCCAATTCCAGAACTCTTATCTTAAATGAATTTCAAGAATCCATTTGCTAAGTGGGTTACACAAAATCCCAATTCAAGAACGCTTATCTGGAAGGAATTTCAAGGTTCATTCAGCAAATGATGTATACAAAATACAAGCCAAGGACGATAGTCACTCCATATCATTATAGAAACGGAATTTTTCGATTCTAAGGGAGTACGATGTAATATTTTTCAAGAATATTATACGGATTTTCCCCTACTCCAGGTATGTTAAGGCTAAGCTCTTCTTTCATTTTGGCATAATCTCGTAATTACACGAGTTTGATAACGAAGCATAAAGAAAAATTTATATCTCGGAATTTACGTATATTTTTCTAGTTTTGTAAGTTACAATATTCTCTTTATCGTGACTTCATATTCATTGAGTATTTCCTTTTTCCTGTCAAGAGAGCAGAGAGTCTATATATATAGTATTACAGTAATTTTATTACCATCGAGCTATAATCGATGGGAAGGACCCTATTGGGCAACCTCTGATCAGATGGTAAGTTATATACCGAGTCTACTGTGTCGAGCACCTATGAGCGAGCCCAGTTGATCGAGATACACAGCCTAGTATGGCCGAGCGCCTATGAGAGAGCCTACTACGACAGAGAAATTATATATATATATATATATATATATATATATATATATACGAAGCCTCATAGGCCGAACATCTATTTTACTTACTATATTGAGAGAGTTGCGTCAGTATCAGCAGGTAAGCATATCTTCAGATTATTTTTGATTTCCAGTTTCTTTCACTTATTATATTATTAGTTCAGTTTCAGCTTTTAGTATATTGTCTTACATCTCGGTACATTATTTCGTACTGACGTCCCTTTTCTGGGGCTACGCTGCATTTCTTGCGTGGAGGTTCAGACAGACAGACGGGTAGACCTCCTCATTAAGTGTTGCCCGAGTTCGGCTTGAGCGGTAAGCTCCATGTCTTTCAGAGTTGCTGGGTATAGAGCTTTATGTACATCTTGTGCATATATGTATATATGTTATAAGTAGGTCGGGGAGCTGTTCCGATCACAATTATCCATTAGTAGAGGCTTGTAGACATATCCTATCAGTTAATGCATTATGTTGGGCTTGTATGCCTTGTATGTATATTTGGTTGGTTTGTCAGCTGCAATAATTATGACGGCCTTGTTGGCCTAGCTTTATATTGATATTTAGTCAGCATTAGCAGTTGTCTTTCAATGTGGCCCATGGACAAAGTATTACATCATATGTTCAGAGTCCCTTAGTCACAAGTTGGTACGCAAGGATAAGTGAGGCACCGGGTGTCGGTCTCGCCCCCCCAGGTTCGGGGAGTGACAAAAGTGGTATCAGAGCAGTTTCATCCTAGGGAGTCTACAAGCCGTATCTGGTAGAGTCTTGTTTATGGGTGTTTTGTGCACCACATTTATAAGCAGGAGGCGACAGGGCATTTAGGACTATCACTCTTTCTTCTTACTCTAGACCGTGTGGTAGAGCTCACTTATAAGAATTCAAATTCCGAACTTCTATTTTATTCGTAAGACGATGCTTACATTCAGAAAGACGATCAATAAGAAAAATAGTTGTGGAAGTATTGAGTTAGAGGAACTCGATTTTGCATCTTTCTTATGATGAGTAAATGAGAGGTCTTCAGCAGATCATGCGTATACTAAAAGGTGTACGGTTCTTGATAAGGAGATTTTAGGAAAGATTACTTATTCACTCTTATGGTTAGAAAGGAATAATAGAATCGGAAGTTAGACACGAGTTGCAGCAATTAAAAAAAGTAGGGTGAAGAAGGTTATGAGGTACCTAATTAATAAAGATTATCATTATTTACCATTCGGGAAGGGAGATATGAGCATTTTGAATTACCTTCAATAATAATAATAGATGTACGTACTATCAACCACACCTATCTCAGTCATGCCCTATGGGAGCTAACGGATATGGTTTAAGAGAAGGACAGGATAGCAGGATCCATCTGGGGTTAGAGTAACCCAAAATGATGAATGGATGATTTGTGTTAGTTTTCCGAAGGTTATTACAAAGGTTCTAATGGATCTCCTTGTGAGGTACCTAGATGGTGCACTCTAAAATAGTACAGCTAGATATGAGTACTATAAGGACGTGCACTGGAATCCTGGAAGGGGTAAATATTACCTTAGTGTGGCTCCCGTCCCTAGCAGAGAAAGAATGTTTGGAAATTTGAAGAGCCGATGAATGAAGTAAGGAGAGCTAAAAGCAAAAGAATGTCTTGTTGAAGTTTTCACAAGAAAGGGATAGGCAGAAATATTAGCAGAGTAATGAGAAAAGAGACAAGGAAGAATTATAAGTAAGATGTGATACATGGATGGCAACGGTAGATAAAAAAGATGACGGTATTACCGGATCCATAGTCAGGTGAAGGAAGAGACGAGAGGTGATAGTCCTTAAGACAACAAAAGTGTATAGGCTATACATTCATATACTCATCTCAATAAATAAGTTCGCAACTCTAAACGCGGTTACCAAAAGGAAAAGTTACACCCCAGAATAATAGAAATCAATATGGGCTGGTGAATAAGATAAACTAAACATGAATTAGGGATTTAATGATTTGATAATGGTCGACATCATGAGAATTTCAGACTTTGTTCCGGCAATAATAAAATGGACAACGGAAGAAGATTCATGAGAAATTCAGAGAATGGTCATTCAAGAAGACGCTTCCCTAAAGTAAGCAATGTGAGCAAAGTTAAGCTTAAGAGACTGTATGTGCCATTTATAGTAATTGTCACCCTCGCGAATAAGGAATTTCGTTATCCTTAGTACAGAAGGATTACCGTAAGGAGAGTAAGGGTCATCGATGATGTGAAAGGACGCCAAAAATGAAGAGGAAAAACATCTATAGGCAGATTGTCGTAGCTCCAACTCTTAGTACTCACCTAAAGGGGGGAATATGGAGTGACGTGATATTGAGTCAGAATTAAGGGTATCTAGTAATTATGAAATGGTAAAGGAAGAATGCGATAAAAGAAAATGAAAAAGGGACAAGATTGCACTTATTCAGAGCCTACAAATAATCTACGATTTCAGAACATTATGCAAACACGACGTCAAAGAGAGGAAGTAAGGGTTCCTGACCGAGATATTATTGATAAATAAGGAGCCAGTAGGAGACGTAAGTTGAGACAAAGGAAATAACCCAAGGAAGATTACGCGGAATATTGATATGAGAATGGGCCAACAAGTAGTTAGTAGTTGATTCAAGAAGAGCCTAGTTAATAGCTAGACAAGAGGTCACAGACAAATCAGCAGATCGTGCAAGATAAGCATAGTAAAACCCAATATAGTAAATTCAGCCTCGCAGTAATGTCATGGTAATTCTTGAGATATATTCAGATAGGAGTCGGGGTAGTTAAAGGTACCATATGAATGTTATTGAAATAAAAGAGAAATCCACTGGGAATACAATCAAAATATCAGTTCAGAAGCAACTACGTATAGTTATAGGCAAGGAAGGACATCAAAAGGTCCGTAGTAATCTCACAACTTTACAAGACTCAAGGGTTCACCCTAAGTACTACAACGAAAGACTAGCTGAGGAAATAAGGAAGAAGGCTTAAATCTAAGCTGGGTGACCTAAGGAGGAAATGGTCTTATAACAACAGTCTCACAACAACATTGTATGCACTCCATAAGAAAATGACACCTACTGTGGCTAATGAAAGACAAGTAAAATCAGAAGTGATATTCAAGATCATATGTGTTGTATAGAATTCCAATATGCATGGGCACCAAGATAAGCTAAGTATGCACGCAAGAAGGGGCAAAAAGACCAGGAAAAGTAATTGCTTACGTTTGAAGAGAGCGGAGATGGAACAAAAAGAATTATTCGATTCATGATCCAGAGTTAGTTACATTATGAACGCACTTAAGAGTTTGGAGTTTTATACATGCACCATGTATAGCCGTAGAAGATTCCGGTATAAGTTAAAAGAAAGAATTGAGCTCAGGTCATAGACGAAGGATTGAATTATTAAAGGATTGTATCATGGATATTACTCAGTGCCCATGAAGAGCTAAATGTAATAACTAATGCCATGAACCGCAGATCAGGAGGTCGCTTAAGCCTACATAAAGGTTGATCAGAAAAAAGAGGAAACTAAGGAGATACATCAACAAAGTAAATCAGGAATCTGATTATTGGACCCAGAAAATTATAGAAATCGTGATTATGAACATTACATGATCACTCGTAATATCAGAGGTACCAAAGGGATAGTACAACAACCATATTCTATAACGGCTCTACGATAAATCCAGTTAGAAAAATACCAGTCTCATAAGAATTCAGTATAGAGCTCCCACCAGATTGTATAGGCACCAGAGGTGCAAGTATTATAATAGAGCTTCACGTTATGGACGTGAATTATACCTATGTGTAAGGGAGGTCATTAAAGAGATAAAATATACTATGCGAGATTTTAAGGTAAGTAAGGTAAAGGTGAACAACGTACAAGATACTCAAAGGCAGAAGATCGTGAATAGTCCATGCTTCGGATAGAAGGCTAGAAGCACTAGGATTCAATATCAAGAAAAGATAGCAGCGTCGTTAGTGGTGTACCTTCAAGCCTATGGTTTCTAAGTACCGAGACATCTAGTCAAGAGTATAAAGAGGAGTTAGAGACGATGCGATGTCTCGCTTGATGTTCCAGAATAACATAAGGAAATCTAGTTGAAGGAAAGTCGTGAATAGTACAAATAGATATGTATAGGTCCCAAGCTAAAGTATAGTAAAGCGACAAAATTTTATGACAGGAGTAAGAACGAGAAAGGGCGAGTGAGAAGGTGACGAGAATAGATAGGTCCTCGGGATTAAGCCCATGAAAACAAGAAGGCTAATGGTTTCCCTAAGTTATAGAAAGTTTAGTATAGCCTGAATGAACTCAAAGGAGTCTAAGGCTAACAATATCTAGAAAAAAAATGGAATGCTGCCCTGGTAGTGGAATGAGGGTGTGATTGTGATAGATAAAGGATGACGTTTTGGGCCTTCGACTGAGTAATGATTTGAAGAGGATTTCAGGGATTGTCCGGAATTAAAAACGTATGGTGAATCACATTGGGATGCTATAAAATACGATTATTGAAGTAAAGTATCGCCCCTAAGTGGACCAGGAAAATCACTTCAAATATTCCTCGATACAGCATAAGCCCTAGTGGCAATATATTACGTAAGAAGTTCCAAGTTATCAATGGAAGATTGTAGATCAACATTGAGGTGAATCGACAATGGATGGATAAAAGATACAAAGTACGAGATGAGATTAGACCATCATTCTTAAGATAAGCAGTAATGAAGAAGCGTTAAAAGACTTAGCTTTATGCATATAGGATAAGCAACAAGAGTAACCTGGAGTTTGGTTGCAGACCTCAGTAACAATAAATCAAAGTAAGAATTATGGTATAATATGGCCTACTTAGATGTAGTAAAGCTAATGACGCCCAAAAGGACAGCTTGACATAATTTTGTATATGTTCACAAAGTGAGGCCTAGGGAATGGCTAAGAGCTGGAGGAAAGGGGAGAGAAATGTCGCATAGGCGCACATACAAAGTTAGAGTCTTACAGGCTGCATGATAGAAGGTAGCAACAATTACGAGATTAGAATAATTCTGACTACAAGTCGTGGTGTGAGAAAAAGGCTTAAAGGGGGGGGGGTGCCCTAGCCTTTTAATTTATTCAAAGAACAATTGTCTGAATGGAAAGGAGAATATTAGAGTATTCGCAAGAGCTATGGGTTATGGGAATTATAAGTGCATCAGTCAACATTCGAGGACGAACATTCCAAAGGGGGGAATGATGTTATACCCCATGTTTTCATACGTGAAAGTGCGCCAACAATGGAAGCTCAAAAATGAGATGTTACATCCCGCATTTTCGTACGATAAAATTTCGTAGACAGTTAATCGACGTAAGTTCGGGAATGAGATTATAAGTAATATGCTATTTAAAACAAATGATGAGTAAATTTATTAAGGTTAGAGGGTAAGAAAATCAAAGAAAATAAATTTCGTCGAAATTTTGCATTTTGGGACAAAATATGGTCTGAGCATAATACCCGGTATTTATAGACTAGTGTCATACAAGGTACCACATGGCCATGATAATATGATGTATAAGGTGTTTAAAAATAAGTAGTATTTTAAGTAATTTGATATAATTTTTAATTATTTGGATAATTAATTAATTATTAGTTTAATGGGAGATTAACCATGTAATTAAGGATTTATGGATAATTGTAGGTGGGGATAAAGCCCCCTTACGTGGCAGCAAGTGGAGGAGGTTTGGATATGACTTATCTTTGGTCAATCCATTAAGGTAACACATGGAAATATAAGACTTAATACTATCCCTACACTTGTCTTGAAATAATAACAAATAATACTTATCCCAAATCCAGAACTCTTATCTTAAATGAATCTCAAGAATCCATTTTCTAAGTGGGTTACACAAAATCCCAACTCAAGAACGCTTATCTGGAAGGAATTTCAAAGTTCATTCAGCAAGTGAAGTACACAAAATACAAAGCGAAGGACAATAGTCACTCCATATTATTATATAAACGGACTTTTTCGATTCTAAGGGAGTACAGTGTAATCTTTTTCAAAAATATTATACAGATTTTTACCTACTCCAGATATGTTAAAGCTAAGATTTTCTTTCATTTTGGCATGATCTCGTAATTACACAAGTTTGATAACGAAGCATAAAGAAAAATTCATATCCCGGGATTTACGTATATTTTTCTAGTTTTGTAAGTTACAAATTCTCTTTATCGGGACTTCATATTCATTGAGTATTTTCTTTTTTTCTGTCAAGAGAGCAGAGTGTCTATATATGTAGTATTACAGTAATTTCATTACCATCGAGCTATAATCAGTGGGCAGGACCCTATTGGGCAATCCTTAATTAGATGGTAAGTTATATACCGAGCCTACTGTAGCCGAGTCCCTATGAGCGAGCCTAGTTGGTCGAGATACAGATCCTAGTATGGTCGAGCGCCTATGAGCGAACCTACTACGGCAGAGCAATTAAATATATATACCGAGCCTTATAGGGCCGAACATAAATTTTACTTACTATATTGAGAGAGTTGAGTCAGTATCAGCAAGTAAGCATATCTTCAGATTATTATATTATCAGTACATTACTTACTATATTGAGAGAGTTGCTTTCACTTATCATATTATCAGTTCTGTTTCATCTTTCAGTATATTGCCTTACATGCTGGTACATTATTTCGTACTGACGTCCCTTTTCTGGGGGAGGGGGGTGATGCATTTCATGCGTGCAGGTTCAGACAGACATACAGGTAGACCTCCTCATTAAGTGTTGCCCGAGTTCGGCTTGATCGGTGAGCTCCATGTATTTCAGAGTTGCGGGGTCTAGAGCTTTATGTGCATCTTGTGCATATATGTATATATGTTATAAGTAGGTTGGGGAGCTGTTCCGATCACAGTATATCCATCAATAGAGGCTTGTAGATATATCCTGTCAGTTAATGCAGTATGTTGGGCCCGTAGGCCTTGTATGTATATTTGGTTGGTTTGTCAGCTGCAATAATTATGACGGCCTTGTTGGCCTATCTTTATATTGATATTTAGTCAGCATTCGCAGTTGTCTTGCAATGTGGCCCATGGCCAAAGTATGAGATCATATGCCTAGAGTCCCTTAGTCACAAGTTGGTACACAATGATAGGTGAGGCACCGGGTGCCGGTCTCGCCCCTCCCCCCAGGTTCGGGGCGTGACACTACTGAGGAACACCGCAAGAAGAATCGAAAAGGAAAATAGTATCTCGATAGTGCATGTTCCAGACATATGACTGATGATAAATAATTATTCAAGACAGTCGCCAAACTATATGGATGAATAGTTACCTTTGAAGACAAAACCAAAGGAAATGTAATTGGTGTTGGAAAAGTTCCTCTAATCTCAACATGTGATGTAGATGAAGTCTACCTGGTTGATGAACTCGGCTACAATCTTCTCAGTATTAGTCAACTATGTGACAATGACTATGAGGTTCATTTTAAGAAACATAGTTGGTTTATAGAAGATGAATCATGTAAAGTCATTCTTTCAGTTAACAGAGACAGAAATGTCTATACTATTAGCAATTTAGATCATCTTGGGGATCAAATTTGTCTTGCTTCCATGATTGATGATCCCTGGGTATGGCATAGAAAACTTGGTCATGCCAACATGCATACTATTCAAAAACTTTCTAAACATGATTTCGTGATTGGATTTCCAAAACTAGAGTTTTCAAAGGATAAATATTTGTGATGCATGCCAACTAGGAAAACAAACTCGCTCATCTTTCAAAATTAAAACATTTTTCCACCTCCTAACCTCTCCAACTATTGCATATGGATTTATTTGGTCAAACTAGAATTGGTAGCATATGTGGTAGGAAATATGCTTTTGTCATTGTGGATGATTTCTCTCGATTTACTTGGGTTTTGTTTTGAAGTCATAAAGATGAAGCTCTAGAGAATTTTGAAGTTTTCTGTAAGAAGGTTCAACGAGAAAAGGGATACTACATTTCTACTATCAGAAGTGATCATGGAGGAGAATTTGAAGGCAGAGCTTTTGCAACGATCAAGGAATCTCTCACAACTTCACTTCACCAAGATCACCACAACAAAATGGAGTGGTAGAGCGTAAAAATAGAACTTTACAGGACATGGAAAGAACCATGATTGTGGAAAATTCTCAACCTCATCATTTCTGGGAAGAAGTTGTGAGCACAACATGCCATATCATCAAAATGTGTCTAATTCGACCAATCCTAAAAAAAGGCTCCATATGAACTATGGAATGGTAAGAAACCCAATATTAGCTATTTTCACCCGTTTGGATGCAAATGCTTTATTCACAATAATGAAAAGGACAATTTGGGTATGTTTGATCCTAAAAGTGATGAAGGTATATTTCTTGGATACTCTCCTTCAAGTAGAGCATATAGAGTTTATAATAAAAGAACGTTATACATTGAAGAATCAATTCATGTTATTTTTGTTGATACTAACCCTCGCCCAAGGAATGAAAAACTTCCTGAAGATGAGGAAATCTCTTTTTCCCCTAAATATGTTATTGTAGGAAAGGATCATCAAAGTGAGTCAGCTGATCAGCAAACTTAACCAGCTGAAGAGCCTGTAGAAAATCACGAACCGTCTCAAACAAATCAGATGACTAATGTGTAAAGAGAACCTTCCACAATCACTCCAAATTAATGGAAAAGTGAACCTGGCTATCCTCATAAATTCATTATAGTTAGATCCACAGGAAGGAATAACTACCAGAAGATCTCAGAAGAACAAATCGCATGTGGCTCTTATTTCTCAACTTGAACCAAAGAAAGTAGATGAGGCCCTGAAAGATACTCATTGGATAAAAGCTATGAAAGAGGAACTTGATCAGTTTGAAAGAAATAAAGTATGGGAATTGGTTCCAAGACCTTCAAATTCCTCCATCATAGGGACTAAATGAGTATTCAGAAATAAATTGAATGAATCTGGTCAAGTGGTTCGACATAAAGCAAGGCTAGTTGCTCAAGAATACTCTCAGCAAGAAGGAATCAACTATGATGAAACCTTTGCGCCTGTAGCAAGACTCGAATACATACGAATATTACTTGCTTTTGCTGCTCACAAAGGATTCAAGATATTTCAAATGGATGTTAAAAGTGCGTTCCTAAATAGCTATATCTCTGAAGAAGTATATGTGAAGCAACCACCAGGATTTGCAAATGTCACTTTCCCTGATCATGTATACAAACTGACTAAAGCTATGTACGGTCTCAAACAAACTCCTCGTGCCTGGTATGAAAGTTTAAGCTCTTTACTTCTAAATCAATGTTTCAAACGAGGTAATATCGACACGAATTTGTTTATTAAGCCTTCTAAGTCAGGTAATCTTATTACTCAAATTTATGTTGATGATATTATTTTTGGTAGTCCTAACTCTGTTCTATGTGAAGAATTTGCTCTTTCTGTGAAAGGAGAATTCCAAATGAGCATGATGGGATAATTAACTTTCTTTCTTGGACTTCAAATCAAACAGTATCCTAAATGGATTTTCATTAGCCAAACCAAGTATACTAAGGAACTTATAAAGAAGTTTGGCATGGAGAATGCTATGTCGATCGATACTCCAATGAGTCCAACAACGATGCTCGATGAAGACAACAATGGAAAGAATGTTGATGAAACCATGTATAGAGGGATGGTTGGTTCCTTATTATATCTCACTGCTAGTCGACCATATATTATGTTCAGTGTCTGCAAGTGTGCAAGATTTCAGTCGGCTCCTAAGGAATACCATCTCACTGCTGTTAAACGTATTATTAGATACCTTATTGGTACCTCTGATCTAGGATTATGGTATGATCATTCTAACATTTTGCCTTAAGAGGATTTTCAGATGCAGATTTTGCAGGTAACAAAATTGACAGAAAAAGCACAAGTGGCACGTGTCAATTTTTGGAAAATGCACTAGTATTTTGGCATAGCAAGAAATAAAATTGTGTTGCCTTATCAACAACTGAAGCGGAATATTTAGTTGTTGGAAGCTGTTGTTCACAAGTTCTGTGGATAATGCATCAACTTCTCAACTATGATTTATCTCTTACCTTTACTCCTATATTTTGTGAGAATACTAGTGCTATTTGTTTATCAAAAAATTCTGTGCATCATTCTAAAGCAAAGCATATAGAAATTAAGCATCATTTTATCTCTGATCATGTTGCTAAAGGTGATATTGTTTTAGAATTCATTAGTACTGATTCTCAACTTGATGATATTTTTACAAAACTTCTTTTGGAAGAAAGATTTTATTTTCTCCGAAAAAAGATGGGCATTGTTCCAAATTTGTAAAACAAATCTTTTACTTTATTCTAAAATATTTTATTTCCATTATTATATGTGCTTAACATTAATTACTTGTAAGTATAATTATTGCTTCTTTATCAGTACCGCTGATCCAATACTTCAGAAATGTCACTTCCTTTCTAAACCCGTGTAAAGACCCGTAAAATTTCATGGCTAAAAATAATGCCCAAATAGGTCCCCTTGTTGTTATAACTGTAGAAATTATAAAAAACGGATCCTTTTTGAGTAAAAAGTACCCCGGGACTTAAAAGATATAATTTTCCAGATTTGCGCAGGTCTGCAGTCCACTATGCGATCGCAGATCAGGTATGCGGACCACTTAGTGGTCGCATACTTGGACAGTTTTTTAGCCATTTTGAGGACAGCTATGCGGCCTAGAATGCGATCGTATTTCACGAATGCGGGCCACATAGTTGTCGCATTCTTGCACCTTGATCTTTGCATAGGGGGTTATGCGACGCACTATGCGATTGCATAACAGGTATGCAGACCGCATAGTGGTCGCATACCTGGGCAGTCTACTTTTCTTTTTGGCCTATTTGAGGGCCATTTATGTGACAGGAATGCAGACTGCATAGCAGGAATGCGATCGCATTCCTGACCGCATTTCTGTTTTGGGACTGTTAAAATTCTAATTTTATACCCGACCCCTAGTTCATTAAAACACTTACCCCCTTCTATTTTAAAGATTTTCTTAACAAAATAGAGAGAGGGAAGAGAGAGTTCTAGAGAGAGAAAGTCCCAACTTCATCAAAGTGATCCTCCTTCATCATTCAAGATTGGAACTAATCAAGTAAGACAACATTTTATTCACCATAAGAGGTAAGCTTCTAATCCATCAACCTTAATTTCCATATTTTGTTATGATGAAACATGGTTAGGTGAGTTCATGAAAACGGGGGTAGGAGTCTTGCATGCATGTACCCAACTAGTCATAATCTAGTAAAAGGAAATGGGTTAGAGCAATCTTTCACTAAAAAGAGGCCATTTAATCTAAAGGAATACCTAGTGTTTGATAGAATGCTCAAGTGAGTTCAAGACATGATCGTTATTCCTAATTCTAAGTTCAATTATGCCACATTGTGAACTATATTGAAGGTGCTAGAAGGTCCAGTGAATTGTGGTAGAAATTAAGGAAAGATCCCAAATCAAGGTATGTATGGTTAAATTTAATCCTTGTAGAGTCATCTTATTGGTGTCCGAGAACTCGGTATG
The DNA here is from genome assembly GCA_005239505.1 of Nicotiana paniculata. NCBI lineage: Eukaryota > Viridiplantae > Streptophyta > Magnoliopsida > Solanales > Solanaceae > Nicotiana > Nicotiana paniculata. The sequence continues at coordinate 24,634 of MDKI01161856.1, read as the reverse complement.
AAATTCTTGCTTGAACATATGTGAATTGATTGCCCTGATGTGTCGAGGTGTAAGACTTCGTTCTTCGAATTTCTTAGTCGATTACCATGTTATATGAGCTTGTGAAAAGGTGATTCTTTGTGATTATTCTATCATGTGCAAAGATCGTTAAATGTTGAATACATCGGTATGAGAGGATGTCCTGCAAAACGAAAGAAATAATAATGAAACAAAGAATTGAATGTATCTAAGTGCTAACTGCTGTGTAGTAAATAATGGAAAGGAAACAGGGATAAACTAATTGAGCTATGTGTTGATGGCATACCGTATATGACTCACTGTTTGATAAAGATTTATGTGGCCTTGATCTCATATGGTTACTTGGTTGTTATGAATGAATATCCTTGATGAGGAGAATATTTGTGATTGAATTGTTGGTTGATGTTGCTATTAATTACATTGTTGAATGTATCAAAGTGCTAAAGGCTGTGTAGAAAATGATGAAAGTAAATATAGGCTGATTTTATTGAGTTAAATGATTATGGCAACACCATATATGAATTACTGATTGGTAAGGATCATTGTGCCTTGATTTCACATAGTTATTGGTTGATATGAACTTATGTTCTTCATGATGAAGATCCTTGTGATATAATTATTGGTGGTTGTTGCTGTGAAATGTGATTGTAAGGTGGGATCGGGTTTCATGCCGCAATAGAATTGTAAGGTGGGATCGGGCTGCACGCCGCAACAGAATTGTAAGGTGGGATTGGGTTGCACGCCGCAACAGAATTGTAAGGTGGGATCGGGTTGCACGACGCAACCGAGGTAATAAGGGAGTAATGTGATTGTGAGATGGGATCAGGTTGCACGCCGCAACAGAAGAAATAAGGGTGGAATATGATTGTAAGGTGGGATCGGGTTGCACGACGCAACCGAGGTAATAAGGGAGTAATGTGATTGTGAGATGGGATCAGGTTGCACGCCGCAACAGAAGAAATAAGGGTGGAATATGATTGTAAGGTGGGATCGGGTGTCACGATGCAACAGGGGAACAATTGAAATAAGAAACTGTGGAAACCTCATTTGTGATTCTTTGTATCTCGGTGCAATATTTGTTTGGGTTTCTTTAACTGCCTCATATATGTGTATTTCTTGATTTTACATAGGTAAAGTTTGTTTATACATACTATTCAATGGTACTAACGTCCCTTTTGGCGGGGACGCTACATCTTTTATATGGATGTAGGTGGTTCTATAGCAGGTAGTTCGATTCGCCGTTAGTGGTGCCTCCTCTTCATCTCTCTAGCAGTTCTGGTGATCCCCATTTCCTCTCGGGACCATGTGTAGTCTATATCATCTCTTTTGTATATTTTATGTCTTTTAAGGTATAGCCCAGGCCATGTCGCCGGCAAGTATTGTGTAAACTCCTAGTACTCTTAGAGGCTCCGTAGACACTGTGTGGGTTGTATGTATTTTGGGTAGTAGTTGTAACTTATTCGTAATCTTGGTTCCGTGTCGGAAATGTTGTGCTTAGTTTGTATATTTTGGGATTATCAAATGTTGAAGCTTTAAAAGAGGAAATGGAAATTTGGTTGTAAATTCATTATAAATTTGTATATTGTGGACGGGGTAACGCATTGGGTAGGAAAGGCAATCCAGGTCCGCTTGACCGGAATCATTCGGTTAGGTGCCGGTTTCGTCCCTCGGTTTTGGGGCGTGACAAATCGTTCTTTCCATTAACCAAGGCAACCCTTCAAGCCCCCTAAAGCTTTAATAAAAATCATTTATTCCTTGTTACTCTCCCCATTCTCCTCAAAGCCAGCACTCTCACCATGGCAAAAAAAAACCTTCTTCTTCCACTACAACCAGACGCAACAGAATATTTCAAAAACCTCTTAACCCTGAAGAACCTATAGACTTGGAGTCATCCATTGACTCATATTTCCTAAAAAAAGACAATGAGACTAGCGAATCTTCGAAAATCTTCTCATTAGCTAGAAAAAATCAGGCAAAAGGCCCATGGAGCAAACTCCCCAAAAGTCTGCATGCAAGAAAGGAAAGGTGGAGAACTCTGAACTCGGACCTGAGGACAAGTTGCTCTTTTATGGCCCTAGTGAAAAAGCAAGGTTTGAGTCGTACAAGTCAAAGTCTATGGCTTATGGACGCTCTATAAGTCTCTCTCGTATGAAAAATCTTCACTGTGATGTGACCGCTATATTTGATTTTCAACATCTTTCTTCTCTGTTTGATACTGTTGGAAACTCTGTTTATGAGGAACTAGTAAGGATGTTTTATGCAAATATGTTTGTGAATGACAAAGATTATTTGGAATCTATGGCATTAGGAACTCAAATTGTTCTGGACTTTTATCTATTTGAAAAGATTTTCTCTGCTAAGTTTAGTGGGTTTGATGTTTTTGTGCAAAATTCTTGGCCAAAAGATTTTGAATTCTCTTTTGAAGAAGCAAAAACCTTTTTGTCTGATAACCCTCCTAATATTGGTCCCAAAAATCTAAAGTTTGAACATCGTGTCTGGGCCCACATGATTGCTACTTTTTTACTCCCCACAATTGGGTCCCTTCGCACTTTATCCACTAGATGTCACGACCCAAAATTCATTAAAGGTCGTGATGGCGTCGGATACTGCTGTCAAGCAAGCCGACAATTAGATACTTAATTTAGGTCTCATTTTAATATTTTTAAAATCATAGTTTCCCTCCAATTAAGTAGTAAAATATGGAAATTTCAAAGTAAATAGTAACATTTTTAACAATATCGATACTAATTAATCCCATAATTATCCCAGAACCCGGTGTCACAAATGCATGAGCATTGACTAGGAAATAAAATAATATACAATAACCGTCCGGAATACAACATTGGACAGGAAAGAAAATACAACATTCTGAAGGAGACACTGCTGAATGCGGATCGTAACATGAGATGCAACTGCCTAAGCCCTCGTATCAACCACGCTGCTGCGCCCACCAGGCCATTAAACATACATGTACCGGTACAACAAAACGTACAACAACTGTAGTATGAGTATGAAAACAACGCATACCCAGTAAGTATCTAGTCTAACCTCGAAAAAGTAGTGACGAGAGGTCGACTCTGATACTTACTATGATTGACAATAATATGCCGATAATATAGTTAATCAATGATTTTTTTTGTAAAATGGCTGTAACTCAATAGCATGAGGCAAGTTAACAATTCTTTTATTAATAAGAGGTTTCCAAATTTATTTTCATCTTTTAACAATTTATATCTCAGGCTAATGAGGCCACATCAGTTATTAATAATTCCAAAACAATCAATTAAGTCATGCGCAAATCATATTGAGGTCGTATGACCCGATCCAACATAATATTTAAATTGTGCACTGCCGAGGGTCGAACGACACAAACCATAGATGCATCTATTTAAATCTGCCGAGGCGTTCAGCCCACTCTACAAAAAGAAAAACACAATCAAACAGTCAATAAAGGATTCATTAAGGAGCAATTATCCAAGGAAAAGTCAATCCTCTTTAATGGTCAAGAAAACAAAGTTTACCCTTTTTTAAAAAGAAATTCATTTACCAAGTTCAATATGATTTAAGCAATTTAAATTGACAACAAGGTAAAAAATATCGCAAGTTTAGCATGCTTTTGGGTCCTAGACTACCCGGACTTAAGCATAATAGTAGCTACGCATGGACTCTCATTACCTCGTGCGTAAGTAGCCCCCACAAATAGAAGGAAATATTGAATTAATTCACCTATGGTGTAAATTTACTCTTACAATGTTAGAAACGAGACTTACCTCGCTCTGAAATTCCATAATCGGCTCCCAAGCCCTTCCGACAACTCGAACCGATGCCCAACGCTCCAAAACTAGTCAATAATTTAGCAATTCCATAAATATATACTCAAATACTCATTATAATCCTATTTACAATAATTTCCAACTCCGCTTGAAAAGTTGATAAAATCACCTTCAGGACCACGTGCCCGGATTTCGAAATTTTTTGAAGATAAATTTTACCCATAACCTAACGAACTCAAATATATAATTTGTTCTCAATTCCATGCCCAAATTCGTGGTCCAAATCCTAAAATACTAAATTCTAGGTTTTCTACCAAAACCCACACAATTTCTACTAATTTCCATGTTTAAATCCTTTTACAAATCATGTATTTAACTTATAATAACAGGGAATCACTTACCTTGTGTTTCTTGACGAAAATCCCTCCTTGAAGCTCTCCAACATCGCCTCCTCCAAGAGAGAAATGAAAGAAAAATGAGCCAAGTCCCGTTTATAAAAATCCTCCTCTGCCCAGCGATCCTCGCACCTGCAGTCACTTGAATGCTTCGGTGGTTCCGCAGGTGCGACAAATGATCTGCTTCTGTGGAGATGCCCCCAGTTGCCCGCTCTACTTCTACGCCTTCCCTTATGCAGGTGCGGTCTCGCTTCTGCGATGAGATGACCGTATCTACGATCTCAGCACTCCCCCACCAAAATCTCATCTGCGCCCCTTCTTGGCCGCTTCTGCAGTTCCGCACCTGCGGACCAAACCTCACAGGTGCGGTTACACCAGAAGGCATCTGCTTCAGCCCTTCTTCCAAGTCCCAACTCGATCTGTTTACCATTCGGGTTCCACCTGAGGCCCTCGGGACCTCAACCGATTATACCAACACATCCCAAAACACATTACGAATTTAGTCGAGCCTTCAAATCACATCAAATAATGCTAAAACCCTAAATCGCACTCCAATTCAAGCTTAATGAACTTTAGAACTTCTAACTTCTACATTCAATGCCGAAACCTATAAGATCATGCTCGATCGACCTCAAATTTTGCACACATGTCATGTTTGACATTACGAACCTACTCCAACTTCCAGAATCAAAATCCGACCCCGATATCAAAAAGTCCACTTCTGGTCAAACTTCTTAAAAACCTTCAAATTTCTAACTTTCGTCAAACGACTCCAAAATGACTTATGGACCTCCAAATCTACATCTGGACGTGCTCCCAATACCTGAATCACCATACGAAGCTATTCAGAGACTCAGAATCCCAAATGGATATCGATAACATTGAAATGCACTTCAACCCAAAGTTATGAAATTCTTCCAAAATGCTAACTTCCACAATATACGCTGAAATGCTCCCGATTCATTCCAAACCGATCCGGACATACGCTCAAGTCCAAAATCAGCATACGAACATGTTGGAACTTTAAAATCCCGATTCCGAGATCGTTTACTCCAAAATTCAATGTTAGTCAGTTCTTCCATTTTAAAGCTTCCGAAATGAAAATTTTCTCTCCAAATCAACTCCGAATTTTCCAAAATTAACTTCCGACCACAAGTACAAGTCATAATACCTGAAGTGAAGCTGATCATGCCCTCAAACTGCCAAACGACGCGCGAAAGCTCAAAATGACCGGTCCGGTCGTTACATTCTCTCCCACTTAAACATATATTCATCCTCGAACGTGCTAAGAGATGCGCGGGAGTTGTCTGAAATCACTGTTTAACACCTCGTGCACCTACCCGTGCTACCACAACTCAGTTGAGAATATTCGTTAGAGAAAATCTGAAGATTCCTCTTTGGTTTAGTCAAATTATCCTTAGAGCCAAGTTCCAACATCCGAAATTCTCAGCCAGGTCTGTTTCTACCATAAAAACGCCGTATTAATCACTATACAATGCACCAATACATGATTGCATACCTTTGTTGAATCCAAACTATGCACTGCATAACTCACATGACCATAATAACATCCTCTGATAACATAACCAAAATTTCACGAGTCCCATGCTCAACAAACCTCATGATGCATATAAGTCCTGTTACAAAACAACTCTTGCAATACTGCCACGACGGAAGAGATGCGTAGGAATTCATAACCAACTGCCGAGTCAACAATCATTGAGTTCCTCCTCTTGAAAAGAACCATTACCTCATTCTGAACCATATATTGATAATTGCTCTTTAATATACTTCATATAAACCGGATTACACTGATCCCAGGTCCAATAATCTCATCTCACCCAGTATAAGCTGCTCCAGGAAATAAGCCACGTCAGACACTGCCAAAAATCTCATATGATGCCACCATGTGCCAACAAGACACCACCCGAATGCAATATATAAGGAAAACAAACGCTGGAAATGACTAGTCAGCCTACGCAATTACTTTATACAACCAACAAGGCGTTATGAACCTTCCTCAGAAAATGAGAAACAAAACACACAGTAATAGATACAGAAAATTGTACTCAAAATCACATTGCTGCGGGGCGCAACCCGATCCACACATAGTACCATCGCGGCGTGCAACCCGATCCAACCATGATATCGTAGCGGCGTGCCACCCTATCCACACATAATAACCTATAAGGAAATACTTTAACGATCTGAAATGCTCATAACTACGAAATACGCGAATATCGGCCACAAGCACACCAAGTGCATAATACCATCCCTGGGGAGATAGCTAGCGCCATATTCTACAAAACTCAAGCACAACTAAGGTGCGATATATGATCTGTATCTCGAGATCCATCCTGCTCACATAACACCATCGCTACACGGAACCTCAACACATATGCAACTAATCAAGCCGCTTCACAACCCCCACGACACAATATAGATTATACGGAATAGCTGAAGACAGAAATAGCATCCAACGTCCAAATACTCCTCTGTAAGGAGCGCTATGCTGAAATGAACAAATCCGGCCCGATATAGAGCCTATATTCATATTTAGATCCATCCACGAACCTCAAGCCAATTTTGATCGTACCGCACTGCACTAATAACCTTTCAAGGATTCACAATAACCCTTTTTCTCCATGACACCCAAGAACAACCATCAAATCTGGAACAAACTTCCATAGTCCACAACCAAATGAACCGAGCGCCCTTCAGGCATAAATTCTAACATTAACGAAAGTACCCCAATCTCCATACTTGGTTTCAATCTTTAATCAATTAGGTGACTACCTGGAATACTTATACCATCTTCCCGTGGGATATGCTCCCACGACCTTTTGTACCAGATAACAAGTCTGCACATCCATACCATCGGCCATACTAATGTTGTAAAGCAAATCAAGAATCCGCAAGCAGTACACAAGCCTCTTACATAGGACACCGATCTCGAGTGACGCTAAAGATAATACTATCTTACTCTAATTATTTGAATCCCTTTTCCCTGCTCGTCCGAGTTGGTGACATTCTTGTCAACACCAAATTACAACCTTGTTCCTCAACTTCAAATCCGATGCTACTCACTGCACTTAATCATGTGAATATACCAGAGTACAAGAATTCATCTTAACTCCTGAACCACTAATAGGGTAAACACTTCATCATATAGAAACCTTTTATTTAGATCATTTCATGAGAACTAAAGCAACACGTGACTGGATTCTCATAACCGCAGAAAATACCAACCTCAAGTAGTGGTTTATACCACCATAACTCTTTTGTGATCCATCTACACATAACAGGGCATAATACTCGAAAGACTCCAAATAAATCAATTATGGCGACCGTCAAGCCTCGCATGTACCGTTACAAATCACATGTACAACTCAACATGCTGAAAGAGTTTATCATTGCCATCACTATGCCGATTCAACCATTGCTAACCAATCCGACTTCTTCTAAGTTACCCTGGACTTGCCTTAGGAATAATAGTAGCTCCATTTCTTACATCACGAACCTAAATTCGTACTCATTCTGAGTGACCTTATTTCATTAGACCACGCTGTCTCAAAACTCACGAACCATCTCATACCCTCCTTGTGCGCATATTCGCGTCTTCAACTGGTACACCCATTCTGATAATTCCTCTATGAATCCGAAGTTATTTTTTCCCATTCCTCCAATGCTACACCGCAGACCGAAGATAACATAGAATATTCTAAGCCCCTTTTCATAATCCGCTGCAAAAGCTCGATACTCAACCACACTACGTACTCGAAATCCTTAGGCACCGTCTTTAACTTTTGAATCCACTAGGACCGTTGTTGAGAGTCACCCAATCTGACTTGGTCCCGAATATGATCAACCCCAAGGCTCTACTAGCACATGGACACCGTCTCAAAAAGCACCCAGCCGAATGACTTTCCTTGTAACTCACATTTACACGAAACATAAAATCTGAGTCTTCCCAAAGCCTAAACTTAAATTTATAAGGCCAATTATAGCACACATTCCTCAAATTCTTGCTTAAATTACCAGTGATGTTCTCTTTCCTTAGTCGTAATAACCCACCAATATGCTAATAACCAAAAATCTCACAAAAAGACAACCATGCAATCCCATAGAAGGCGGTGGGGCTCTCCCACTTAGCTTGAAGCCACCTATTACATAACTCTGGAATCCACCGAGATTCCGTATCCCCCATTGACATGGTCTTGCACAATCAACCCGCCAAATTCCTCAAAATTCTTCTGTTAGCATTTCATGAACACTCTGAATCACTAATCACATTTATATATTCGACCTCTTACCAGATAGCCAATAGAATTCTTCGTAGAAGCTTCGTCAACCACGCGACCACTGACCTGCTCACAGGAGATAACCCACTTTTGGAAATTACATGCCGACATCTTCCAAAGTCACTGCACTGGGTACAACTACTACAAAAATAGTAACCCATCCCGGGCCTTTGCTCATTCACTAGCTATACAAGTCTGTTCACTCCTCATGGACATCGACTAAAGGTGCGACAATACATTCCAATCCAAAGTCATGTTGCACTCCACTTCATATCAAGCAAACTCCTTTCCGTCGTATCCAACCTTTCTCAATATAATAGCCAATATTACAAATTAAGCCCGTAGACCTATTCATTGTCCACCATGAATCCTGAATCACTTTAAACATTCCTCAAGGCGTGCATTTATCCTACCACTGAACCCATATGCTACTCTTCCACTATCTCACTTTGGTCAAACCCTCTCCTTTAAGCAACTATTTGACTGTTGTTCCTTACACATGGACTTCTAGAAATTTAACCACTGCATGACACCTCCCATGTGACCTTCCTCATCCTTCGTTGCCCAGTTGTTGCCTTAAGTCAAATCTATCTCTGTAGCACCTGAACCAATAGATTGCTATCAACTTTAAAATCCTATGAAAATCATCTTTCTCGAGCTGTCGACATTTGAAATACCATTTGATTTCGAAATTGCTACACTCCGTTATATCTAAAAACTGCTTCTTCAGCACCAACTTACACTACCCTGCCCCAAAGGCAAATTGATGAAGACCATAACACCGGCTAACTTAACACATTCAATCAAGGGCGATGACACCACATCACATATGAAAATTCCACCACACTCGAAAATACCAAGTCTCATTACTCCATCAACCCAAATCTGAGCATTCGCAGTCCGATTGCCTTTCCTCCGCCGAAAATAATATTGAATCTCTGAATCATGCACTGAGTAAACCTCCTTCCAAGGCATTCATTGCTTCGACGCATAGACAAACATCCTACCATTAAACCAACACTGTGTGATAGCAACACACGGATACTCATAACAATCAATGCCAAATCTCAAACCTTACGTAGTACTAATACTGATCTAAAACAACAGAACAACCTCTCGTAAGACGACGACAATAGTCCAATCAAATACACAGGGAGAAACATCCTGCACCACATGTGTAGTACCATTAAAATTTGATGTTTTATACTTCAATACCACACAAGAGGGGGGATGATTGTGTGGTGTCCAATTTTATGCGTGCACAGATTATAGAAGAACCTGGTTCTTCTATGTGTTTCTACTACTACTGTTGCGGAGTAATAAGTACAGAAATTAAAGAACACAAATATTTTTACGTGAAAAACACTTGGATCAAAAGGTGAAAAAAGCACGACCTACTTCCTAGTAGTATTTTCCCAAAACTCTTTACTAAATCAGTGAGCCAAAACTGCATTTACAAAAACTTTTTTGTAAACCTAGGATTACCTCTAATCCCTAGTGGCAAACCAACCTCTAACTGTTTGTGACAACTTCAAGTTAACTCTAACTTGAAAACACAAAGTACCTATTAGAGATGCTTCTATATAAAGCTTAAAGGTACAAGATAAAACCACCTACTACAAATAAACTAGACTAAAAGATAAAAGTTGGAGCTGGTTCTTTTAGCTGGTTCAAGTAGCTTCAGGCTTGCACACTCAAATCTCACACGAACTGCTTGCAAAATTGCCTTGCTATTTTGCTCTCAATTCACGTACTACTTCTGCTTTTGTGCGTGCCTGTACAATAAGAACATTTTGCAATATATAGGGTTAGTAGATAAATAATTAACTAGAATCCTATTGTTACTCTTCCTTGGTGGAAGAGTTCTAGTCAATCTCAACTCCTAAATCCCTTTTTATATTAGTTATTGTTCTTACTGAATAAGGAGTCATTCTCCTTATCGTTTTTGTAATCTTTTCTATCAGGAGATATCTTATTCTGCCAGAATACGCTTATCTCCTGCATGTGCATCTCACATGCCTTGACTTTGTCTGTGTCTATGTCTACCAATGATGGACTTGGTTCATTTATGAGTTCCTTTGTCAATCTTCAAAACTATTCTCTTTCTTGGGCAAACAAATTCCCCCTTTTTGATGATGACAAACTTTGTGAGTCCATAAACTTAGGCATGTTTAAACTTAATCCAACATTGGCACATATTAGAGTATTAAGAACTTATCATGAAGAACTAGGTTCATAAGGTTATAAATATCACTTGTTTAGAGCACAACCATTTTCCCCCCTTTTGGCATCATCGAAAAGTTGCAAAAAGATATGTGACACCCAAATCGTTAAAAATCACTCATGGCCAATGGGGAAACTGCAAATGCATTCATGGATTAATCATCAATAACCAACTAATAATCCAAACTATCAAAGAAATATAGACAATTAATAAGAACAAAAGAAGCAAACTTCATTGATAGAGAATATGATTCTGCCACAATCCACAAAATAAAACAAAAACAGTTAAAACATGAGCAACAAAAAGAAAACATCCCGAATCTGGGATACTGAAAGTTCTAGGCAGGCTAGGCAATTAAGGCTTGGAAGAACTGGGGGCTTGGTTTTTGGTTTGGAGAAGCTGCAACATGTCTTGAAGAATTCCCTCATTCTTCACCCTTTCCTTTGTGAGCTCAGTTCTAAGATCATCTCTCTTAGAATCTACCTCAGCCAAACGAGTCTTCAGCCTTGCTATCACAGCATCCTTTGCCCCACTCTCCTATACTAGGGCTCCGACCTTGCTGTTAACAGGTATCCTTTTAGATAAACCGGGTTCATTGGGAGTAGCATGGATCTCATAATCACAATCAAGAAGAGTATTGATCTCAAAATGGTCTTTTCTTGTGGCCATCTCCGACTTCTTCAGTGGCACCTTGTAATGAGCAAGAACAACAATGAGAATGAATCCATAAGGAATGACATGGGCTTTGGATTCGTTGACAACCCTGTCCAAAAGCTGAATGATGAACCCATGCCAGTTAATCTGCCTCCCACTATCTAGACATTCCATCAAGACCAAGTCCATGTAGTTGGCAATATGCCTCATTTCCTGCCTGGGAAGCACGTACTTGTTGATGAATTCAAATAACACTTTATGGGGTGGCTTCATTTCACTCTTATAAACTGCCTTGGGCTCACTTTCTTCTTCATTATAATTTCCTAGTGATAACCAGGGCAGGTTGAAGAGAATCCAGACTTGGCCATTTCTGCCTTGTATAGTCATCATAACCTTTAAAGGGTATACCGAGGATTTCACCCAACTCCTTAGCATCAAAGGAAATTTGAACCCCTTTCACCAAGCTGGTGACTCTTCTATCCTTTACCTCAGCATTGGCCATGAATTCCACAATCTTATTCCTTGCCAGTCTTCCATCTAGCTGAAGGACCATGTCCTTCCACCCCTGTACCTCAAGTTTCTCAAGCAGCAGGATCATCCCTTCTTTCTCCAAGTTCTTCAAAAGTCTCCCCTACAAGATTGTTCGTTTGTCAAACTTGGACAGCTTGTCCTTTTCACCATCAAACTCTTCCTCCTCTTCACCACTCCAATCTTCCTCTTGAGTAATTTTCACTTGCTTGGCTTTAACTGTAGACCTGGTTCGTTTAGACAAGATAGAGGGTTCAGCAGACTTAGAAACAGGTGAAAACTTCTTTGAGGAAGTCTTGGCTTTCTTGGGCTTAGGGGTATGAACCTCTACCTCAACTGTCATTTTTTCACTTAGATGGACCACGTTCATCTCATCCACTTCAACCTCCTCAACAGGCTCAACCACTTTTTCTTTCCCCTTGTCCACTCTTTTCTTCTTACTCTCCTCTAAAGCTCTCTGCAACTCGTTCTCACTTTGCTTTAGCTTGCTCCTTGTAGTTCTTCCTCTTGGGAGAGGAATGTCAGAAGTCTAAAAGGAGCAACTTTCCTTTTATTGTTGGCTTTTGCTGTACCAGGGGTTGTAGCTTTAGGAGTTCTTTTATTCTTAGGTTTGTAACTATCACCTATATTTTTCAAGAGATCAGCCAGTGTTTCCTCAATAGATGAACCAGGTTCATCTGCTTGCTTTCCAAGATTCACTAGCCCTTCAGCGACTTCTCCTGATCCACTTCCCCCTTCGTTCTTGCTAATTTCTTCCACCTTTTTGGCTCAGCTCCACAGATACCCATTCTAACAGTTTCAGAGGTGGGCGAAGAATCATCCACTTCTTTCCCTTTAACCCTCTCATCATTCTATACTCCCTCACTCTCCTTTTATTTTTCTATTTTATTTTTACCACCTCTAATTCTTATCTCAGGCATTTCCACATCCACCATAGACCCAACCAGTATGAACCTATTTTTTAGATTTTCAGCGACCTCATAGATGACCCCAGAAGAAGGGTTTGGGACAGATGTTAACTATTTAGAATCGGAAGACCCTATTTATTCCCCCTCAGTCGCCGACTTGAAAATTTTTTGGGAATCTTGGGCTTGTCTTTCTTGAAGCTGGAATTTAATTTTCTTAAGAGCGCACCGCTAGCCACAATTTTTCGAACAAGCATTTTTACTCTCATTCTCCAAGGTTAGGGGGTAGCTAGGTTAAGGGGTAGTGTAAGAAGAGGAAAGGGTAGGGGAGGGGGGGTACCGGGATTATCGCTAGGGTTTGTCATTTTGAGTATGGTTCTGTGATGAAGAGAGTGGTTTGATGAATTTTGAAGGCAAATAAAAGAGAGAAGGTTTCGACAATTTGTAGAAATTATGAGGGATTTGCAGGGATGATGGTGAGAGATTTAAAGGAGGAGTGTAATTAATACACAATAGTAGATTTTTGTATTCAACTAGAAGTCTAATCATCCTGCAACTTTCAGTTCGAATTGACGGTTACAGCTTCCCTAGAATCTGGGTATTTTAATTTGGTGAGGGTTCTTGTTGAAACGGAACTGGTCAAATTTTAATTGGATAGGCTTTTGAAGATTTTGGACTTGGGTATAACTTTGCTCATGATTCAAATATTAGTATTTCGAATTGTGCTGAGTGTAGAAAACATACCTCGCTATTCAGATGAACCAGCACTGATGAACCATGTTCTTCACTAAGAATCCTCTTGATCATGTCTCAATTTGCCAAGATAGAGAAAATTTCATTAGATATCAATGAGTCATATTAACACATGACACATGAGTATACTATTTACAGTATGAGACTGAGTAAAGATTAATCTAGTTATTTACACAAATTCCAGATTTTCTAACCAAATTTTTTTTTTTCATTTTTTTCATGTACATTCTGAACTGGATCCATTAGGTGATCTTAATCATCCCTAATTCTAACATGTTCCTTTCAAAGTGCTCTCTACTCAGTGCTTTTGTAAAAATGTCATCAATCTGTTTATCAGTAGCACAGAACTCTACAATGATCAATCCCTTTTCATAATTATCCCTCAAAATGTGATGTCTAACATGTATGTGCGTAGTTCTGTTGTGATGAACGAGGTTCTTAGTCATACTAATTGCACTAGTTTTATCAAAAAAGATAGAGATACAACCAACATCAATTTCAAAGTCCATCAATTGCTGTGTAATCCATAATAATTGAGCAACACAACATGAGGCAGCAACAACATACTCAGCTTCAGCAGTAGATAGGGCCACAAAGTTATAAGACATGAGCCAAGAAAATGTTCCATACCTGAGGTGATCTTTCTATCCACAAGAAAAACTGCATAGTCAGCATCAACATATCCCACAAGATTAAAATTACTACCTTTTGGGTACCAAAGTCAAAGATCAGTGGTGCCTTTTAGGTATCTCAAGATTCTTTTGACAGCAGTCATGTGGGATTCCTTTGGATTTGCCTGAAATCTTGCACAAAGGCCTACACTGAAAACAATGTCAGATCTACTAGAAGTGAGATACAATAATGAACCAATCATTCCCCTATACAATTTCTAATCAACAGATGAACCAGTTTCATCTATATCCAATTTTGTGGCAGTTGCAATAAAAGTGTCGATTTCTTTGGAATCTTCCATTTTAAGCAATTCTTTTACATACTTCTATTCATGGATCATAGTTCCATTTGAATTTTGTTTAATTTATAAGACTAAAAAGAAATTAAGCTCACCCATCATGCTCATTTCAAATTCACTCCCCATTAGTTTAGGAAATTCTTTACTTAGTTTATCAGTAGTTGCTCCAAAGATTATGTCACCTACATATATCTGAACTACCAAGAGCTCTTTACCTTTTTCTTTCAAGAACAGAGTGCTGTCAATTTTACCTCTCTTGTAGTCATGCTAAAGCAAAAACTTTGATAATCTTTCATACCATGCTCTTGGAGCTTGCTTGAGTCCATAAAGTTCTTTGTTAAGTTCGTACACATGATCAGGATTTTCCTTGTCCTCAAACCCCGGAGGTTGCTTGACAAACACTTCTTCCTTTAGATAGCCATTTAGGAAGGCACTCTTTACATCCATCTAGTGAAGTGTGAACTCCATGTAAGCAGCAAAGGCTATGAGGACTCTTATAGCTTCCAGCCTTGCCACTAGAGCAAAAGTTTCATCATAGTCTATGCCTTCCTCCTGACTATATCCTTGAACCACCAATCTTTCCTTGTTCTTTGTAACTGTTCCATTTTCATCAAGTTTGTTTCTGAAGACCCACTTAGTGCCAATTACTGATCTATCCGAGGGTCTTGGTACCAGATGACAAACTTGACTTCTTTCAAATTTGTTGAGTTCATCTTGCATTGCATTTACCCAATCTGCATCCTGCAAAGCCTCAACAACATTTTTAGGTTCAATAAGAGATAACAAAGCATCAAAAGCACAAAGATTCTTTAAAGAAGATCTAGTTTTGATTCCAGAGGTTGGATCAGTAATGATGTTCTCAATAGGATGAGAACTTTGATATCTGTAGGCTTTCACAACTAACTGGTTACCCCTTGATGTTCCTTCAATGTTTTGCTGTTGTGGAACAGGTTCAGGGATAGATTCCACTGAAGTTTGAGAATTATATTCCCCCTATCATGTTGCTCGGGATGGATGAACCTGTTCCATCACCAGTTCCTTCCTCCAGTGTAACTTTAGTCTGGGCTGTGGTTTCATTTAAGTTTCTAACCAGCCCAACTGCTTCATCATCATGTTCCTGTCTCTCAGAAATAATGTTATTTTCATCAAAAACTACATGAACACTTTCTTCAGCACACATAGTTCTTTTGTTATTGACTTTATAAGATTTACTATGTGAAGAATATCCCAAGAATACTCCCTCATCACTTGTGGGATCAAATTTACCTAGGGAGTCTTTACCATTGTTGAGCACAAAGCACTTGCAACCAAATGCCCTAAGGTGGGATATATTTGGTTTTCTCCCCTAAGTAACTCATAGGGAGTCTTCTCTACAAGAGGTCTTGTCATGCACCTATTTATGATATAGCATGCAGTATTTACAGCTTCTACCAGAAGCTATGGGGCAGTTTACTAGAAAGAAGCATAGTCCTAGCAATATCTTCAAGTGTCCTTTTCTTTCTTTCAACTGCTCCATTTTGTTGTGGAGTTCTAGGAGAAGAAAAATTATGATCTATGCCATGCTCATCACTAAATTCATCAAATTTAGCATTTTCAAATTCAGTGCCATGATCAGACCTAATTGATGCAAGTTGATTTCCTAATTGTTTCTGAGTTTTTCTAAAAAAAGAAATGAACATGTCAAATTCTTCATCTTTAGATGTTAAAAATAATGTCCAAGTAAACCTAGAGTAATCATCAACAAGCACCATCACATATCTCTTACCACCTCTGCTTAATGTTTTCATTGGACCACAGAGATCTATTCCATCGTTCTGGTGGTACTTACCACTTTCTTGCATTTAAAAGAGGATCTTACGTGCTTCCCCCTTGCACAAGACTCACAAACATTGTCTTCCTTGAACTTAATGTTAGGCAGTCCTATCACCAAGTTCTTGGAGACTAATTTGTTAAACTGACTCAGACTTGCATGTCCAAGTCTCTTATGCCAAAGGAGGGAATCACTGTCCATCACACTGTCACGACCCCAAAAACACTCGGTCGTGATGGCGCCTGTCGTGAAATCAGGCAAGCCACACATTTCATTTATTAAAAGTTATTTTCAGGAAAATCACCACATTTACAACAAGAG
Source organism: Nicotiana paniculata (assembly GCA_005239505.1). Taxonomy (NCBI): domain Eukaryota; kingdom Viridiplantae; phylum Streptophyta; class Magnoliopsida; order Solanales; family Solanaceae; genus Nicotiana; species Nicotiana paniculata. The sequence continues at coordinate 7,982 of MDKI01161856.1, read as the reverse complement.
TCTCGCTTTAATAAAGAATCTAAGATTTGGACATCATTAATAACATGAATAAAAGAACCCCGATCCCAGATCTAGTGTCACCGAGTCATGAGCTACTACAACATAAGAATGTCAAAATACAAACTAGACAACATAGTCTGAAATAATAAAAGTGCAACAGGAAGATAGCGAAGGAGAAGGCGAGGTTGCGATCACCGGCTGCTACCTCGTAGACTCCGAAAGAAACTCTGACAGCCGCTCAGCAACCACTACCCGGTCCCGATGTACCTGGATCTGCACACGAGGTGCAGGGGTAAAGTGAGTACACCAACTCAAAAATAACGAACCCAAACTATGGGCTAAGAGGTAGTGACGGACTAAACCTCAATAATTAAAATCATCAGCGCACAAAATTTATGCATGTTCACAGTTTATCAGAAACTAACAATATAATATGCTAGATATATCTCAATATGTTCTACATGCCAACATGTGACAGTGTGAAAATGCACATAGTGCTCACAACTCTCCCACAGAAGTCCACCCAGTATTATATATGGCTCTCAAGCCCAGGGAAGTTCCATCCCGGAATATGCATAACACTGGTGATCGTAGTCACTCAGTACTGAGGAAAAGGCCAGTCCAGCCCCACGGAGAAGATCCATCTCCGGAATACAACACTCGGACAAAATCCATGTCCAGGGACGATCCATCCCTCATAGCATCAGCTTCGGACCAGATCCATGTCCAGGGAAGATCCATCCCTCACATACATCAGCTTCGGACAAGATCCATGTCCAGGGAAGATCCATCCCTCACATACATCAGCTTCGGACAAGATCCATGTCCAGGGAAGATCCATCCCTCACATAACATCAGCTTCGAACAAAATCCATGTCCAGGGAAGATCAATCCCTCACATACCATCAGCTTCGAACAAGATCCATGTCCAGGGAAGATCCATCCCTCAATATCAATGCGCTCACTAGGGTTTAAAGACTCCGGAGGGGCCCTATTGGCCCAAGTGCTATATCAAGCCCATGAAGGCATGATTAAACTATCGATGCGGTGTGCAGTCCAATCTCATAACTGTCTCAACAACAGGCTCTCGGCCTCACTCAGTCATTATTCTCCAGTCTCACTCATATGGCTCACAGATGTATAAATCAGCCCAAAACAATGATAAATATGCATATAGTTAACAATTACAGAGACTGAGGCATGAAATGATATGCTATAATAGGACTGAGTATATGAAATCAAATAATCACAAAATGAGACAGTAATATACGACCACTCGGGTCTCAGCATTTTCGGCATGAACCCTTAGCATTTATACTTAACATGATTTCTAACATGTTCAAATTTACCACATAATAGAAGTGCAGATATTAGTCCGTAATAGCTACTAGGTGGTGCCATGGGATGAGCCAGGCCAAAATTTACTCGGTGCACGCCCGCACGACTGTCACTTGGCATGTGCATCACCTCAGTTATAGTCATATATCATATAGTTCGGAGTTTCGAACCCTCATAACCAAGTTTGGAAACGTTACTTACCTCAATCAAGCCAAAACTCCACTTCGCCATGCCCTTGCCGCTTGACTCGGCCACAATCGCCCCTGATCTAACCAAAATCAGTATTATATCATTAATATATGCTAAAGGAGCGAAACCCACATCGAAATTATCAATTTACATCACAAATCCTGAAATTGGCCAAACGCGACCCTCGGGCCCACGTCTCGAAAGTCGATAAAAATCACATCACAAGAATCCTCATCCTCCCACGAGTCTATACATACCAAGAATCTCAAAATCGGACCTCAAATGTCCCCTTAAATCCCCAATTAAAGGTCTCCAATTACAAGCCCTAATTACCCAACTAATTTCCCACAAATTTCACCACTAATCAGTCCATAAATCACACATAAACGACTTTTAAGTCCAAAAGTCTTACCTCCACGAAAAACCTTCGATTTTCCTCTTCAAAACCCTTCAAAAATCTTGAAACGCGTGCAAAAATGGTGGATGAATGACCAAAATCCGCTAAGGGTCCTATTTATGTGTTCTGCCCTGGGATTTCCGCACCTGTGGCCAAATTCTTGCACCTGCGGTCCCAGGTGCGCACCTACGAAAAATCACTTAAATGCACATTTCTGCACCTGCAATGAAATTTCCGCACCTGCAACTCTGCAGGTGCGGCCCCAGCTCTGCATCTGCTGTCTTCCTACTGTCCACCAAAATCCGCATTTGCGGTCTTGTGTCCGCTTCTGCGGGCTCGTACCTACGGTCCCCTATCCGCAGGTGCGGTTACACCAGCACTAGCAGCTTCAGCTGTAATTTTCCAACTTTAAATCCCCCGATGGCTATCCGAAATCATCCCGAGCCCCTCGGGACCCCAACCAAAAATACCAACAAGTCATAAGTGACCACCCATACTTAGTCGCACCCTCGGAACACCCAAAATAACATTAAAACACTAAATTCACCTCAGATTCAAGCCTATGAACTTAGAAATTTTCAAATTTTTCCAAAGATGCCGAAACCATCCAAAACACGTCCGATTGACCTGAAAATTTGCACACACATTCAAAATGACCCTATGAACATATTCCAACTTCCGAAATTCCATTCCGGCCCCGATAACTAATTTTTCACTGCCGACCGGAAATAGCCAAAAACTCAATTTCGCCAATCCAAGCCTAATTCTACTTCAGACCTCAAAATTACATTTCGAACACACTCTTAAGTCCCAAATCACCTAGCGAATCTATCTGAGCTATAAAATCCACATTCTGATGTTGTTTACCTATAAGTCAACTCCCAGTTGACTTTTCCAACTATAAAGCCAATCAAAGAGACTAAGTGTCTCATTTCTCACTATGACCACTCTAAACTCGAACCAAACGGCCCAACACATCATAATTAAGTTAATTAACACATGAAAAAACTAAAACAGGGAAAATGGGGCTAATTTCACGGAACGGCCGACCGGGTCGTTACATTCTCCCCCACTTAAACATACGTTCGTCCTCGAACGTGCCTAGGGTTGTTCCAAACACCACCAAAATTACCGTGTAACCTACCATGAACATACTCGGAGGTGATCCCATGTCACCTTATCTCATATAGGTCCAATAGCACAATACAGTCAAATTTTCAAAATCCAACCTGACCTATAAACCCTAGAACCAGTTTTCTGCTTCTGAAATAGTTTACGAGATCAAAATTCCACAAGTATAAACTGAATAAGTCAGAACATGTTGTGTCAAGCCATATTCGTAACCCAGATGTAATCACATAATATACCGCATGACTCAAACACTCATAGAGATAACTCCAAATCACAATAGTTGCTTAAAACAACCCAATACCGATACATAACCTCTTATCAAGAAATGCCTCGCTCTAACACTTTCATATACTGCCGATGATGAAAGAAAAACGTAGAAACTAGCAACCATTCGTTCGATCAGCCAGTCATGGAGCCTCCTTTTTTCCAACAGAAACTATAGCAGATTTTTAAGCTAACTTCCGATATCATCCTTCCAACTATGATGTAGTCAACTATCTTAGTATTCATTTTAGGCTCAATGACCTCTTGTCGTCCAACACGACCACTTTGATTACATGACGCATCAATACAATCCAAAGCCATAACCTGTGCAACTCGTGCACTCAATAGTAATATCTCACGAACTCAAATCATAGAAAAGATTCACACGAGAGGACTATCCCGCCATTAACAATTACCATCCCAACACCATGCTAAGAGCCTACCACACATCGTAAAACCAAAACACACGAATCTGACACTGTGGATCATACCTCCACATAAATCTGCTACAATGAGTGATCCTATCCAAACACTGGTCCACATGAAATACTTCAAGCCACCTTGCTCAAAATCAAACCTCACAAAATTTGACATCCAGTACTAAAAGTGCATTGCCATAACCACGGGGGAATCAGACAATACCATGCCACACGAATCAGAAAAAACATAACCAATACGTCTCAATCCGGCAATACCCAATTACTTACCTTACTCAAATCTCGCTATAAAGCCCAAATAAATCCGCATCATATGTGCATATAACCAACAATCACCACTCCTCGCAACACCGAAGGGTAACTCATAGATCACTCTAGAATATGTATAAACTCAATGACAATCGAATGGTACATCCCTCAACAATAGAAACTCGGAGTCAACAATTTTGACCCGGTGCAGAACACACACCCATACTGGGCTACCAATGAACTCTAAATCAACTCTGGTCGCCCGCGACAGATAGATAACTCTCTCCAAAAGTTCACAATGACTGAATCATGGAACATACTAACATCTGACTATCTTTGCTCGCATCTTCACAGTCCACAACCACAAAATAACCTCTTTATGAGAACTCTCAAGCTCGAAGTCCATGAAGCGCGCGAATCACCATATCTAATCCCAACTCCACCGCTCAAATATATAACACACCCCTAATGCTCAATCATTCCATGAGGGATACCCCTATAATCCTTTTGTGTCACTAAGCAACCTTGAATATCAGCAGTCGATCCAACAAGAGAGCGTCGCATTACCAATGAAGCACCCTCAACTCCACACATTTCCCCTTTCTGAAATGTATACCTTCATCAAGCCACCCAATAGATATCATTTACTTAGTCATATGAAACTGCCAAATGCTGCCTAAGAATTTTGACCGTCCTTCCAGAACTGAACCGTGACCTCACACATGCAAATCTCGACTCTACACAATGTACCGCATACACCATGCCATACTATGATAAATATGGGAACTTCATAACACCTTCCGAGCAACAAGCAACTACGTACCCAACTAGCCAAGAACTTACATTTGATCTCATCTAGAAGCAAAATCACTATACCTCTCATGCTCCTCACGCTAGTAGAAAATACACATCTCTAACCGTGGTTGAAACCATCAGGAACTATTCGAATCCCATTTGTACAACACCACACCGCCAGAACTGAATCCTTCTAACTCAACCACGCTACGCATGTCACCAACACCCAAGAGCATTGCTAGGAAACACATGTAGAAACTCATTGCCTCATAACCACCCAAAGAACTAATAATATCCCTTACCATGCCAATCCGAACCACTACAAAGTTGTCCTATTTATCCAAGTTCCTTCTGACTTATCCTCGAATTGATAATTCTCCTTGTCATAATACCGCAATTCTCAACCTAGACTCACCACACGATACCCAAGCATAAGACCATACAGTCTAAAGCTCATAAGTCATTGAATACTCTCTCGAATATCCCCAGAAGCACCACATTCAAAATACTTACCCCGAAGAGACTTCCTGCGAATCTAACGCCATTACCTTCACCTTTCTGATACTGATATGAAGAATCCATGATAATGTAGAAATGTCACAAGTATTGACACCCTCGAATGTAGACCTAAATTTCTATCCAAATACACATCCTGAAGATTCCCAATTGTTACGCATAACATTGAATCCATCAGATCTATTCTCGAGATTCATCCACTCTACACAAATCTCGATTACACCGATCAAGCAGATAGAACGACCTGACCCCGTTTGCACAGCAACATACTAGGAAAGTAATCCACACACTTGAAGCAACAAGAAAATTCATACACTGCACCCACTACACCTTTTACAATTACAACTCAATCATCCAATAGAAATCACCTACCCATAGAGTACATTACAGCTTGTATCGAAGAATTTCCATTACTCGAGTCATTCCCAGACTCCACCTCTACAGGTCATAACTGATTCACCAATATACCTCGTACCGAAACCAATACAGCACATAATCGTGCAATTAACTTTCCATTAACAGACTCCCCCACTTGGCTCAAAGCCAAAGATCAAGGCAAACAATAACCCACAATGCCTACGCTATCACTGCCACCGTACTGTAGTGAGATTCACTAAATCCTTCATAAGCTCATATGACACAAACCGTCTAGTATCTCAATTCGTATGCAATCCCGCATTCCCCATTGTAATGGTCATGCCAACTCCCACAAACGATCTAAACTCAAATTGCAACATATATCAATTACTGATAAAAGAGGACTTGCTACAAAACCAGCTAAGGATCACACAACCTCAGGACACCCCGCGAGAAATAGCCCCGCCCGCTTTGCCTCAAACTGATCTCTCTCTATACCTTTCCAATTATCGTAGCTATTACGCAATCACTTTATCCTTCTGCATCTAAACACAACCAATGCCTACCCTTGAGGCATCACAATATGCGGCATAAGAACCTGAAGCTGATGGCTGAACTAACACTGGAGTTGTGGTCAAAGAAATCTTGAGCTTCTGGAAGCTCTACCCACACTCGTCTGACCACATGGATACCTCACTGTACACCACGTGTCCCAAGAATGCGGCTGAATTAAGCCAAAATTCACACTCGGAGAACTTTTCATAATGATTCTCCTCCCTCAATCTCTAATATACAACTCTCAAATGCTGAGCATGCTCCTCCTGGCCACGAGAATATATCAATAGACACAATACAAAGGAATCCAAGTACGGCTTCATTAAATGTATGAACGCTACTGGGGCATTGGACAACCCAAAAGACATCACCATGAACTCATAACACAACAGAAAGATCCACTTCACTCCACAGCTAAACAACATGAGAGGTCTTCCAATACACTCACAACTCGAGGCCATATGCCAACTCCAGACAAAAGTCAAACACTCAATAGTTCTTGCTACATATCCAGCCAATCCTTTTTTGTCACAATCAAGCAATATGAACACATCTCACCATCAAATCACACTCGCCACATAGTCATCCAGTCACAAAATCCCATCAATAAGGACACAAAACATATAAGTCCCAAATGCACGTGCTCACACAATCGAATGTTCTCCAGACTGGCCCATTGTCAACATGCTAAAATCACATCTCGCACCTCACCCGTGGAAGTCACAAGCCGTCGATGCACAGTTGATACCGAATGTTCACGTGCACGTTCGAACACATGGAAGGAATTCAAAGAGTTACGCTTTAGGTCGAAATAATGGATTTGCACGACAAGAATTCAAGAAGGTGAGATTTCTCCTAAGGGTTCTGCAGCCTCTCGAAGATAAGTACAGACGTCTCCGTTCTGATCCGCAAGACTCTACTAAACTTTCTTATGACTGGTGAAACCTATTTGACCTAGAGCTCTGAGACCAACTTGTCACGACCCCCAAAAACATCCAGACGTGATGGCGCCTGTCGTGAAATCAGGCAAGCCACATATTTCATTTATTAAAATTTATTTTCAGGAAAATCACAACATTTACAACAAGAGTCTCGCTTTTTTATAAAGCATCTGATTTGGAAATCCTTAATAACATGAATAAAAGAACCGCGATCCCAGATCTAGTGTCACCGAGTCATGAGCTACTACAACGTAAGAATGTCAAAATACAAACTAGACAACATAGTCTGAAATAATAAAAGTGCAACAGGAAGATAGAGAAGGAGAAGGAGAGGTTGCGATTGTCGGCTGCTACCTCGACGACTCCGAAAGAAACTCTGACAGCCGCTCAGCAACCACTACTGGGTCCCGCTGTACCTGGATCTGCACACGAGGTGCAGGGGATAACGTGAGTACACAACTCAGAAGTAACGAACCCAAAATATGGGCTGAGAGATAGTGACAGACAAAACCTCAATAATTAAAATCATCAGCGTACAAAATTTAGGCATGTTCACAGTTTATCAGAAAATAACAACAAAATATGCTAGATATCCTACTGAGTGCACCAACATCAAATGGAGTGCACCAACATCTTCCGCTGAACTGATATCCTACTTGGAGGGCTCTCGACCTATCTATCGGGACTTGCGGGCATGAAATGCAGCGTCCCCAGGCAAAAGGGACGTCAGTACAAATAATGTACTGAGTATGTAAGGCACATAAATAAATACATAAGAGACATGGATGACATATAGAGTACATGACTCAACCT